>JAULBU010050082.1:0-12999 GCA_032358235.1 Odonthalia washingtoniensis | reverse complement strand
TAGGTTTGTTGGAAAAGACTGGATGAGGAGAAGGAAAAGACAAAGAGAAGGGTAGTGTTTCGTTTGGCACAATGCCAGATATCCAAGTCTATTCGATTGCCAGAACAGACGAGCAGAGTAGTTTAAAAGACCCGTCTAGCGGATACACGCACACTCAAAAAAATGGGCAGACAAGTAAACCCGACTTCCCATCTACATGGTAGCACCGCTTTGCTATGCAATCCCCAACTGAGCATATCGCTTTCTATTCAACTCAACCATCTCAATTGTCGTTTGAACAGTATCCTCGAATTTCCATCATGACCGACTCGGACAAGACGCACCTCAAGGTGCTTCACGAGAAGACTGATTACGGCCTGTGACGCATCCGGCTGGACGCCATCTGTAACGCAAAGGGCTGTAAAGTTGTTCTCAAGAACGAAGCGGCGAGTCGAGAAGATGATCAAGTAAAGTTTGCCACCCAGAAGAAGGAGGCGAGCAACACCATCGTCGGGGCTCTGAATGAATCTCCTCTCCGTGTCGTTCGGGATTTCATTGGGAGCCGAAGAAGATGCTTAAAAAGTTGGACGCTCGGTATGCTTTGCATACGACCGCATCAAAAATCGCTAAGATGTCCGAGATTGTCTCACTCTGTTACTCAAGAGTTTGATCCGGCATGCCAAGGAAAATTAACCATATGGCTGCCCTATTCTAGAAAGTACATGGCATGAAGGATTTCATAGATGAAGCCCTAGCCATAGGAGCTCTACCGTTTTAAATTGACGTAGCCGAACTTGCACCGGTCACGACTGAAATAAGAACACTTCCTGATGAGAATGTGACGTGGGATAAGGTGGCTGAGCGTCTCATTGAGGAGTGATCTAGAGTCCGAATGGATGCTTAAAACAGGGAAAACGTGACCAATAACACTTGCTCGTTTTGCTCTCGTCCGGGTCACCGAGCGGAAAACTGCCGGATCAATCCACATAATCCATAAAACCGTCTCAAGAACTCTAGACATCGTGATGCCAAGAATGAACCTAACGGGTTGTATAAGAGAAATAATAAGGGAAAGGAGCGCTCAGCCATGGCCCGAGTATCCTCAAAAGGGGTGTCGCTGATCGAATGAGAATAGATTAGGGCACATCTGCGGACATGATTCCGTACGAACACAAAGTGTTTGGAACTGATTCGAGCGAAGTGTCAATTTTCCTTGGCGACGACTCTATCGTAAATTATACCGAACAGGTTGTGCCTTATGTAAAGTGATAAGGATCGGATGGACTGGTGTTGGTTAAGATGAAAGACACTCTTTTGGCCCCTGAAGTCTTAGTGACCCTTCTTTCCGTTCCGTTCCTTGTCAAGGAGGACCTTGCTGTCCTGTTCGTTCCCGGCCAGGCTATCCTCAAATATGTGAGGGATTTGAACTCCATTGGATATGGGAGTCTAGAGCCGGACGGATTTTTCTGTTTATTAGACAAAGAGAAAGATATCCCAACAGAAATAAACGGAGATAAGGAATGCGTGCGTGTAGTGCAATGCAATTCCAGAAATAACGGACGAAAAATGGCACTAAGGGTGTTCGGAGTCCTCGTTTCACTGTAGCTCGTGTGTGCAGTGCACTACACCGAAAAGGGGGAGGTAGGGTGATGCTGAGTATGTAGGTAGCTGTAGTCCTGGCGTTTGTAAGACGCCAGTGTGGTTGAGTGACGACGTGAGTCGGATGGATGGGAATGCTCGCCGAAAAGGTTGGTCGATAGTCTAATGTCTATTTCATGAGGAGGGGGCGGTTAAAGGGGTTACCCGTGATGATGCGGCTAACGGTCGCCGGTTCTTATACACGCTTGCTAAGCGGTGGAATTGACTAACGCTGGCGTAGCGGACGTTCTGCCAGATCCGAAAGAGCTTTGTTGTCGCGAAGAATACAAGTTAGGGGGTAGATGATGTCTGAGAAACGCTTGTATTTATTGGAGTTGAAGAGAGGCACACGCAAAAACCTCTGAAGTAGGCTCCACCTGCCATCGAATGGCAGGGGAGCGTACTGTAGAAAGTAGCGGAGCGGGAGCCACCGGTACAGTGTAATGGGTGACAATGTCCTAAATACACGTCGCGATTGTGAAAAGCCACCCAAAAAATGTGGTCCTACACAAAAGAAAAAATATGACAAAAGTCACTAAAAAATTCACGTGTCCAAAAATGAGTTGCACCACACGACCCCGTATTCAAGAGTCGAACACTCTGTGAGAGTCAGCAGTGAAACAATTAATTCCAATTTATCCATTTTTGATCCCTTCTCCTGCCCATTCGTGCCTTGGCGTCATTTATCGACCAGAAATATCCGCGGTATTTTCTCTACTTCGCGTCATGAGTGACGGTAAGAATTCTTCTATGCGTGAAACACCAGTCGAACATATTTCGGCTAGTGTGCCTTCCGCGAATGAAGCGATTTATCCTGTGACCGACACACCTACATCGAGTGGTGCTAATAATCAATCGGTTTCAACCGTATTAACCGACATTGCCCCAGACGCAGGGATGCCCCCTGTTTCCACCAGTGGAATGGCAACTCTTAATCCGTCTACACCGGTTTTACAATCTATCCCCGTCCCGGACATTGAGACGAACATCCCTAAAGAGGAGGAGAGGAGAAAGACCAACTTCTTGGCTGTTGCGAACAAGTCGTACCCGGCACCAATCGCGTATGATGATGACGGGCCGTTTGATGATCCAGCGCTTTACGGGGAGGCCACAAAGTTTGATAAGGAGGCCGTCCTGGACGGGCCGATAATTCCACGTTATGCATATAACGGTTTTCTTCCTGGGGTATCTCGTTAATGGCGATGCAGATCGAATCGTGGCGGAATCAATTCTTTTGTTATGACAACGACCTTCGGGTTGGGAGCGTCCGAACCGTTTCTGGTGTTCCTACTGATTTTGAAAAGGCAGCCCATGCTGTTCTGAACCGTTTCTTGACGTTTACGCCACTTACGGAAAATATCCGTGCAGACTATTCCTCTATCGCACCCAAGGCGAAATAGAGTATGTAGTAAATATTGATAAGGTTACAGTCGAGATGTTGGAAGGCTGGCGAGTACAACTCATGGTTTCAAATGAGGCTATGCTATTCACGAAACCCTCCGTTAAGGTTGAGTTTCGGTATTTACGCGAGAACGCCGCATACTGGAAGGTCCAGTTTAGAGACGAACGTCGATTTAGGTCGACGTACGCTTTGGTGGTTCCATACTAATGCGTGACGCATCATCATCTCCGCCCCAACACGCGTAACAACGGTTGAGTTAAGTTAACAAAGGGCTGGGGTTGCGTTGAGGTCCCCAGGTGGTTCCTTGTTGAACTTCCTCCGTGCTTTTCCTATATTTGGTTGGAGATGTATAACGACCCCGATAGCGGGTGGTGGGTTGTTTCTTACACCGAAATGGTGAATAAGACTGGAGTCTTCTCTATTAAGGAAGTGTATGATAATTTCCGGCTTTGGACCGTTTCCACTCACACGATTGCATTCAGTCGGAAGCTTGACCTAGTACCCATTCTTGGCAATCAAGAGAATGTGGACGAGTACCTTAGTCTATTACGTGTGATCGAGCGCTTGGATTTTAACCAACTGTGGTCCATGTGGCGTGCACGTGGGGAGAAGAAAGAAGATCATTCACCGGGGCATGTTGGTCCCGGGGCTGACTGGTTTTTATTACGATCCATTAGCTCGTAATGATATTGGTGGAGCGGAAGCGAAGCATTTTTCTGCTAGGTAGCGTGCGCCGATTCCTGAGGGTCACCCGTTGGGTTTCGACATTGTACCAGATGGTTGGTTTGGTGCAGATATCGGTAATGCCCATGATTACGATGATGACCGTATCCCGTAGAGCGATGCTGGTTGTTGGGATAACGACAACGCCGAGATGGAGGAATCTGAGCGTTCCGTTTACTCGTATGGGGACCATCCGGGGCTCGTGGTCCTGTTTATGTCGGTGCTGGTTCTGTTTCCGCAGTTGTTTCTAATCCGTTTCCAGCGCCCGGAAGTGTTTGTACCGATTATGACATTGGAGTGGTCAGGAAGTTCCCCCGTGAGGCCAGAGTTGACGATCGTTACCTCACGGGGAGTTGGGTTGAGTTACGCGGTTATCTCCGCCGTCGTCTTTCTTAGATTTGATCTTGTTTGTTTGTTTTCACCACGTTTTTAATTCGTGTCAGCTATTTGGCTACCTCTTCTAGAGTTCAGTGTTTTTGTTGATTCATAACCAGAAAAATTTATCCGTTTTGCGTATTATGCTGCCATTTGTTCGGGAGGTGTATTGTTCCGACGCTTATGAAGTACTACTTAACTGAATCACCTAATCCTGGTTCAGCACAACAAAACTTACCGCTAGTAGCGGTAAGTTTTGTTGTGCGGAACCAGGATTAGGTGATTCAGTTTGTACTGTCGAGGAGACGACCACTAGTGTAGTGTTGACTGTTCCATGAAATTGCATCTGTTAGGTTGGATGTTGAAAGCGCCGAAAACTCGCGAGTCGCCACTCCCCCCTTATGGGTGGGATGTTTTATGTTGGGTTGGAGTCTGCGTCCGTTGAGGATGGTTTGTTCGTCCGGCATTGTCACCGTCGTTGTCATTTTGGCGCCATGCGGCGAGTTATATGCCGTTCGCAATATCTTGTTCACGTGGAGCAAACTATATTTTGGTTACACGTGTATTCCCATTTGAGCACCTAAACAATAACGTATATATTACCAATGTGAGTGATATTGTAACATACACGACGGTGTATGGCGTTTCTATCTAAATGACACTGAAATCCAGGTCCAATTTCCTTACCGGCATTTTTTTCCATCAGTGGCGCTATAACGTGTATATTACAGGTGTGAATACCATTGTATCATCCACGATAGAACTACTGTCCAAACAACACATTCCTGCCAGTTTTTTTCACTTTTTCACTGCTTTTTCCCATCAGTGGTGCTATAACGTGTATATTACAGGTGTGAATACCATTGTGTCATCCACGATAGAACTACTGTCCAAACAACACTTTCCTGCCAGTTTTTGTCACTTTTCACATTTGCGTTTGTGCACACGTGTAGCAAAATATATTTCCGTCACACGTGTATCTTTATTTGAGTGTCTAAACAATAACGTCGACATTACCGATGTGGATGACATTGGAACATATGTGATGGCGCTACTGTCATACAAACACAAGAATCCAGGTGCCTTGCCGTTTTTTTTAACTTGTTTTTTGTATTTTTTTGTACTTTTCACCCTTTTCTTTGTTTCTAGGTTCTGGTCACCAGTTTTGGGGATTATTCAAGCCGATTCTATCCGGAGATTGAGTGGTTGATATCGGCCGGCAACTCAATTTTCTTCATTTTATAGTAGCTCACTAACTTGTTTCTCGGAAGGTGCCTGATGGGTTCCTATGTATCACCAGACGGTGTGTAGCCGTACCACCGCACTCGGTTAGTTGTTTCTCCTATTTTTGCGTTTGGGTGCTGTTTGTCGGTGTTGATGCCGTGGTCCACTATCCGTTGGATGACGAATTATTCTGTTTCTGCCGAATGTTGGCCTTTGTTCATAATCTCATAGTGTTGGTCTGTTTCTCCCCGCGGGGTCTGTTCATCCTCGGGTTTTTCCAAGTTTCTGTTATCTTCTTCAAATTTTGGCTCTACTTTCATTCTCCTCTTCGGGGTCAAGGTCGTCGTTAAGGACGTTATGGATTTCTTTACCGTCCTGAGTCATGTTTGTTGAATGTGATGGTTCCTGGTTGTTGTCTTCCTCCGGAGTCGGGTATGACTTCGAGGTCAATTCTTCGTCCGTTAGTGGACGTATGGATTGTTTGATTTCCTCTAGAGTGCGTGGCTTGGGTACTAGGACTACACGTGACCGTGAAACTCTCTCAACAGACCTGTCCGGTCGTTCAATTACAACTGTATTTTCTGTTACATCATTAACCTTATACGGGCCGTCAGATACCGGAGCCAGTTTGTGGCGGTGTTCCACTTCATCCCGTCGTTCTACGCGGAAGTTTACCCATTCGCCTGGTAAGATTTTCTCCGTATGCAGCCTTAGTCGGGCGTCGTAGTTACGTTTGTAACGGGCCTGTGCCAGATAGATCTTCCTCTTCGTTTTTGGAAGGGCTGTTTCCAACCATGTCTTCCAGGTGTTTCTGTCTCCTTAGGCGTTTACGATCTTGCGAGTTCTGATTTCAACGCCAATGTTGGTGGCGGGCGTGATAAAACCAGTTCAAACGGTGCTAGTGCTGTTGAACTGTGTGGTTGGCAGTAGTAGGCGTATGTTAGCGCACCCATATATAGTTCCCAATTCTTGGGGTGATCCCCCAAGTAGCTTCGTATTACGGACTTTATCGTCCGGTTGTATCTTTCGACTTGTCTTCGTTTGGGCATGGTAGGTTGTGGTGAAGACGTTGTGTATGTTCAGGATCTGACAAAGCTCTTGGATGAACTTGACGGTGAAGCATCCTCCGTTATGGGAGATTAGTTCCTTCGAGGCCCCATACTTGAAGAACCATTCATTCACGAAGTGCTCAGCCACTTCGGTTGCTGAAAACACCTTCATGGAAACCGTATTGGTTAGTTTCGTGAAGCAGTCTGATATTACCAGTATATATTGGTTACCGCGTGCGGTTTTGATTAGTTCACCCAAGACGTCGATGGTAACAGACTCGAGTGGTGCTTCTGCCGAAATTGGTGAAGTTCCGTTGCGTTCTTAAGCAGGTTAATGCGGTTGCGGGCAGAAGTTGGACATCGATGTGCAGTGGCGTAGAAATCGACTGCGCATGCAGGCCAGTACAAATGACGGCGTATTGTCTGGTATAGTTTCCTTTCCCCTGGGTGATCGCCGAGTCTGGCGTAATGGTGTGTGTGCAATACTCTTTCCTTTAAGTCATGAGGGATGACTATTTGATGTCCGTTCTCAGATTTCCGGATGATTAATCCGTCACCGTTGAAGCCGAAGACTAGCGTCACCCCCTCATCAAGTTTTGGACATATGGTTTGACAGAAGGCGTCCGGTTTTTGCGTGATGATTAGCTCCTCAAGGGAGATTTGTTGGAATACCGGGTCCGATGTTGTTGGACCCGGTAAGGTTGCGCACACCGGGTTGGCGGGGAAGTCATCCATATCGTTGTCATCCAGTTGGTGATCGTCATCCGTCATTTCGCAATTAATTTCTTGTACACGAGGAGAAAAAACTTTTTGTTACACGTGTGGGCCCATCATGTGTATGGGGGTTGTTGAGAAACAGGAAGGAGGTCTCCTGGTTGGTTTGATTATCCTCCTGAATGGTGAATGTGGGGAGGTCTTCAGCGTCGTTCGAGATTGATTCGGCAGATGTTCGGAGGCGAGATAATGCGTCTGCTTGCGTGTTAGTCTCACCAGTTTTGTACTGTATGTGGAAATCGAATTCAGCGAGTCGTAACTTCCATCGCATGAGTCTGCCTGATGGATCAGTAATTGTTAGCAACCAGCCAAGCGCTACATGGTCTGTGTAAATGATGAAATTCTCGTAGAGAAGGTATGGACGGAGAATTTTTAGAGCCCACACAACGGCGAGACATTATAGTTCGGTTGATGAGTATTCCTTCTCGGCTTGGTTCAATGAACGGGACCAATACCCGATAGGGTTTCGTTCCCCATCTTGGTGGGTCTGGAACAATGCACAGCCTACTTGGTAGTTTCTTGCGTCCGTGTCGACGGAATAAGGGGGGTTTAGTTGAGGTAATTACAGTATAGGCAGGGTGCAAACGGCCTCTATCAAAGAGTGGAAGGATTGGAGTTGTTCCTTATTCAGTTCGAATGGGTCGAGGTTATTCTTCTTCAACAATTCGTTAAGTTTTGATGCTGTGTTACTGAAGCTTGGTATGAACCGTCTGTAGACGTTGTAAAGTCCGAAGAAGGATCGTAATTCCGTATTTGTCGTTGGTGGCTTTGCTTTACGGAGGGATTCCGTGTTTGTTCGATCTATTTACAGTTCACGTGGTTTGATGACGTGACCGAGGTACTCGAAGGTACTCGTAAAGAAATGGCACTTCTTGATTTTCAAGGTGACATCGGCTGCTACGAGGCAGGTTAAGATTTAGTCCGAATGCCTAATGTGTTCCTCCACCGACTTGGAGTATATAATAACGCCATCGAGGCATATTAAACAAGTCTTCCATTTGTACTTGGTTATAATGAGGTCTAACGTGCGTTGAAATGTTGCGGAAGCATTTGTGGGACCTAATGGCATTCGGTTGTATTGATACGTGCCCGCGTGGCATAAGAACTCGGTCTCTGGTTTGTCAGCTGGTTTGACTTGTACTTGCCAATAGCCAGAATATGCATTCAAGGTTGTAAAAATCTTGGCGTCTCCAAGTGAGACAATACACTCGTCCATAAGGCGAAGTGGGTAGCTGTCCTTCACGAAGGTTTGATTAAGCTTCCGGTACTCGATACAAAATCGGAGTTTACCGTCCTTCTTGGGCGCAAAGAGGACAGGTGCTGTCCATTCAGAATAAGCAGGTTAGATCACTCCGGCTTTGAGCTGTTTAGTAACCTCGAATTGTTCGAGTTCTCTGGTCTTTGGTCCTGCCCGATACGGTGGTGATTTGAACGACCTTGTGCCGGGAATGAGGTCGATGGCGTTTTCGGTGACATTGATGCTCCCAAACTTTCGGAGCTACATGGGTTCTTGCTTTGCCAACATAGACCTGATCTTGTCGTGGTGTTTTTCTCGGCTACTCAGAGTGGTATGTCTGTTGCCTTCATTGGCGTTTCCTCTTGGTCCATGTGCGACTCTCATAAGTCCGAGAGATGTTCGTTAATTAACGCCGGGTCTTTGGAGAATTGCTGGTGCTTCCGAAACAAGGAAGGTGATCGCTTGGATGATTCCGACTCGGGGACTAGGCCGAGCATTTGGGCGTGAGAAATATTCGACTCGACGAGTGAGGTGGGGTGTGGACTTGCGTTAGAAATATGTTGATTTAGAAGCAGGATCTTTGGATGTTCTCAAAAGTTGGCAACTAATATCCGGAGAAGTTTTTCGTCGGTTACATAGGCAATTCCTGTGCCCGCTAGGCATAAGTGGTTGTCATAGAGGCGTGATGTTGGTTCGAAGAGGATTAATCCTTGGCGAGCCATTGTGACTGTAACCCAGGTTTGTGTTTCCGGTTGTATTACCGTCTGTTACGCTATATATATCTTTGGCGAAGTCCTCCCCATGGCAGGTATGTATTCCTGTTCCTCTGGTAACGACGGAGCGTTCAAGAGTCTCTTCTTCGGTTTCCGAATTATCGGAACTGTGGTACCGTTATCAAGTCCAACTAACCGCTTACATGGGCGGATTTCTTCTACATGTTTGTTGAAGAAATCACAGCCGAGGATGACCGACGTTGCTAGTCGATAGGCTACATAGAAGGTCACCATTTCCGACGGCGAAGCGAGTTGCGCAGATAGTGTTATCATCTCCGCCATATTAAACGGTCTGTTTTTAGCGTGTCGTATGTTGGTGGACTCTTTGAGAGGGTTGATGAGTTTTTCCGATCCATACGGTAGGTCGGAGCTTCTGATAAAACTGGAACCGGCACCGGTATCCAGGACTGTGGCAAAATGTTTTGTTGAACGTAAAGTTGGACCAAGATCGGCAAAGACACGATATTTTTGTCTGGATAATACGAATACCGCGCATCGCGTGCTTGTACGGGTTACTTTCCGCCATGGGCGTTGGAGACAACCGAAACTGTTTGTTGGTAATGGTGTTTTTGATGCAACGGAAGTGATAATAGGGACAAGGGGACTTTGTGAAGGAGTCTTTCGACGACTCAGGATTTACCTTACTGCAAAAGAAGATGCTTCTCCAAGTCCCAGGGTTAGTTTCCCTGGGTCTTTTCACTGTTTTTGGTAACTTCGTATCCTGTCTGAGGGTTGTTGTCTTTCTGGCGTGCGGTTAATGCAAGTTTTTCCATGCGGTATGCTGTATCCGGCACACGAGTCTTCTGTGCTGTTGACAACTTGCCATAGTTGGTAATGACCTGCTCCATTTATGAGAATTGTAGTTGACATTTCGGAGAAATATGGTTGAATTCGTAAAATTGGTGACAAATCAATCGTTGTTGTGTCTGGTCGCTTCGTTTATTGGCGGTCCACCCCACACAGTTGGGGGTTGAAGAGCGTCAACCAAAGTTAATGTATCCTGGTCTGGCTGCATTTGCGTACAGGTTTGTTTCTACTTCCATTCTCGTAGATGGTAAGTCCTTGGTGCCCACCGAATCGTCTGGTACTTCCATGTTGTATTCGTTCTCGACCGATTGTTGTTAATCAGCTAGTTCTTCCGCGAAGTGTACTTCACGTAAAGTTCTTTTCGATCTCCGAGCGAGTAATTTTGAAGTCCGCATTGCAACGCGTTGTGCTCTGTATTCGTCCACTTGGTCTTGGGCTTACTGAAGAAGGCGGTCGAAAGTTAACTCCTGATTCATTTTCCCGGAAGCGCGAAACAATAGTCCGGGTTGTTGGTGCAAGTCTGCCCACTAAGAACGTCATCTTTTCTAACTCGTCATGGTCATTACAACAGCGATATTCTGCGTCGTTCAACCTGGACGCGAAGTTTTCTTAGGATTCATTAATTAACTGCCGCGTTCCGCGTAATGTATTCACAGCCTCACGTATGGCTGCTAGTGTGGCGTACGTACGCAAAAAAGATTGGATGGGTTCTGGCCAGCAAGTAATACCTCCGGATCGAACTTCGTTTCTTGTTGATCGGAATAGTTTCGGGGATTTTCGCATAAGGAACTGGGACAGAACCACGTAAGCCTGGGCCTCGGTCAGACCGAGTATGTCACATTCTTCCACCATTGTCGAGAGGAAGTCGAAAACCAGTATTGGATCGTTGCCCGAAAATCTGTGTTCTTTCATCGTCAGATCCAGACTCTTGATATTTCTGCGTAATTATCCAGTCAATGCACTGTCGTGTCCGCCACGTGTGCGGATAAACGAATGGACATTAACCGGTCGAAGGCTGGGTTTGATGGTTTAAACGAGTTCAGTTCTCGGTTCTTCGGATCTTTTTCACGTTAGAAGAACGGTACTGATAAGTCAATGACATCCCAATCTTGGCCTGTTGTTCCGTCATCATCTTCCGACGATGAAGAATCATAATTGGGCAAACGTCTTGGTTAGAACGAACCGATCGGGCTGCTCGGTATTCTCTTTTTATCGGACGTGATGTATCACTATGTACCATGGCGACCCGTTGAGACGGAAATAGTAGAGTTTAGGGTGCGTCTACCTAACCTGTGATGGGAATTTATTCTTTTTTCCCCTCGACAATCGAGTGCTGTTGGCTTAGTGTACCGTGCTCCATGATGGCACTAATATATGAATGTAAACTTTTCACGGATTCGGCCACTGACTTCGCTGGAGATTTATCTTTTCGGTAAGGGAATGCTTAATTACCGTAGGTTCGTTGCGGAGGTGTTTGAATTCCTCTCCTAATTTGGGCTTGAGGGTAAGCTCCTCTTCCAGAAGTTTGTTCAAGTCTGTTACTGTCTGTTGTAGGAAGGCAGATTCCTCACCGAAAACGTGGTGAATGATTGCCTCACGGGTGAGTTGATCACCAAACGGTGCCGTAGGATCCATGAAACTGACGTTTGAAACGGCGCGAGATGCATCACACGAGCCCGCGGGTAAACTGCCTGTCACAGACCGTGATCTTCGCGATATGGGCCTGGTGATGCCCGTTGTCTTGGTATTGTCCATCTTTGATCAATTGTCATCTAGGGTGTTTCTAGGCTGAGAGACTAGATATAGTACAATGAACTTCAAAGAAGGAAAACGGCACTAAGGGTGTTTGGAGTCCTCGTTCCACGGTAGCTCGTGTGGGCAGTGCACTCCACCAAAAGGGGGGTAGGATGATAATTGAGTGAGTAAGTGGCTGTTGTCCCGGTGTGTGTAAGACGCCGGTATGATTGATAGACGACGTAGATCGGATGGTCAAAAGGTGCGCGAAAAAGTGAGTAGCACGATAGTCCAAAGCTTACTCCGTGAGGAGGGATGCGGTTGGAGCGGTTACTGAAGTTGACACGGCTAGCAGTTGACGGGTCGGGATCAAGCTTGTAAAGTGGAGGAGTCGACTAACGCTGGCGCAGCGGACGTTCTACCAGAGCCGAAGGCGCTTTGTTTTCGCGACGAATGCAAGTTTGGGGGTAGATGAAGTCTGGGAAACGCTTGTCATTATTAGAAATGAAGAGGGGTACACGAAAAAACCTCTTAAGTAGGCCCCACCTGCTTCCGAATAGCGGAAGGGGCCTCCTCCCAGGGAGCATACAGTACAATGTAGTGTAATGGGAGCTATCGATACACTGTAATGGGCAACAATATCCTAAATACACGTGGCGATTGTGAAAAGCCACTCCAAAAATGTGGTCCTACACAAAAGAAAAACAGTACAGAAGTCACTAAAAAATACACGTGTCAGGCACGAATTGCACTACAACAATCTCGTCGCACATAATAATTGGAAAATAGTTCCTAAATCATCCGTTCCTAAGGATGCAAACATTCTGAATTGTGTAATTGTTTTAGCAACTAAGAATTCTGAAAATGATAACCCAAGTTATAAGGCTGGTCTCGTCGCACAAGAACAGAAAGACTCAGTTATCGCATACCTTGTTCATTCTGGTACAAACCTTTGACATGTATCCATTAAAGTTATAGTATCCGCTACTGCCATTAAATAATTTAAAATCTGAAGTCATGATGTAACTCAAGCATACATACAGTCATCAGAACCCTTAATTCGGAAAGTATATCTCAAGTCTTGTAAAAGATGAAATTTTCAGATGATATATATTTGGAATTAATTCACCCTCTTTACGGTTTGCACTAATCTAATTACTATTGGGATCATACGAAGGAAAATCATGTAGAAATTGTGAAGAAACAAAAATAGGGTTACTGTAAGCTTAGTGTTCGACTGAGGAACCACAAATGGGGTTACTGTACGCTTGGTGTTTCTCAACG
>JAULBU010050071.1:0-13004 GCA_032358235.1 Odonthalia washingtoniensis | reverse complement strand
TCTATAACCCCGAACTTGCACTTCGTCGTCAATAACGAAGCTCTTTCGGCTACGACAGTATCCCAGCCTCGTGTGCGTGAGTCGATCAACCGCGCCTTACAAGCGTCAATACTGGTCCAACTCCATCCAAAGTCGTGTTCGTTCCCTCCGCCTTACAAACGTAACCTGGTATGTACATCGTCCATTTCCTCCACACCCTGTCATGGACAGCCGCTCGAAGACAATAACATTGTGGTGGATGCCACCAAAACAACAACTCAACCCAACCCCCTCCCCTTTTGGTGGAGTGCTTTGCCATTCACGTAGGCTACTGCAGAACGAGGGCCCGAACACCCTTAGTGCCGGCTCCCTTCTTTCCCTCTCTTTGGGGAAGTACATGCACTATATGGTTTACTATTCCGTCTAGTTTTAAGATTAATTCTTAGAATTTGTTTTATTTTGATGCTGTTTGTCCCGGAGTTGTGCAAGTCAGAAAGCTTTCATCTGATGATAAATGGGAGTGTGTGCGTTTGTTGAAATCTTCAGTCAAAGTAAAAACTGTGAAACTTACTACCACTGATATCCTAAGAGGTCAATCATTTGATTTAAGACCAGATTTACTTGTTAATACACCATCTCAGAAGGAAGGTAATAGAGAAGCTTACATTGTGGAAAAATGTTTGTGAAAGGTACCACCCTGGGAACGAAGAGTATAAACGCTCTTACTTTGTAAGCGGCTTTGATTGGAGATCTCATGAATCAAACAGTTCCTAAACATGAATTTGTGATTTAAAAAATTAAAATTGTTTATAAATTTTAATAATAAAAAATCCGTTTTCAAAATTTCAAAATTGGTGATTTTGGGTCTAATTTCACAACCCAAATACTATAGTTTCAGATTCTAACTATAGTTCTTGAAGTGGCCAATAAAATTAAAAAGTAATCTGGTAAATAGAAGCTTTGTACACTTTTCCATAAAAAAGGGATTTCTCTCAAAATCAAAAAAATAAATGTATTTTGGTCTTATCTCTGATGTACAATAATAGCCATTTGATATTTTCCCCGTGGTGGGTTACACAAATTTATAATAAAGCATATAATATTTATTCACAGAAGGTTTCCATTATTTTTCTGCAGTTGTAGAAGCCGTAACAGCAGAAGTTATATGACTCATCCCTGGAGATCTTCCACTTTTAGTTGAATTTAATCTATTTGTAGGTTGCTATGTCCTTCAAAAAATACAAAAAATATGTATTACCAGTGGGACAATAATTCTGATTCTCCGGAAATGTCTCCTTGAGCATCGTTGCGTTGGGAATAGACTAATGATTGGCATGATGAAAAAACGTTGTCTTCGGTCCAAAGCCGTAGATAAAAATATTGAAATACAAAAATGTAGCCACCTCGAATACCAATTCTCTTGTAGTACTACTACATCAGTAATATGCTCTCTGATAGTGTTGGAATAATTTAAAACGATCATCTGTTATTTGCTAGATCGACAATCTACGTTCAGGCGAAATTTTGCAGCGATTAGGCCATAGAACACAGAACGGGACTCATTTCAAACATAAATTCAACTCTGTAAATCATTAAGTAGGGCATGCTACTGTCGAAAATCGTTCATAGTCTCTTTGTATAAGGCCTGCAGCCCTAGACACGCTCCCGTATCGTGTTAAATTTGTAAAATAATGTACGAGAGGTTGTGACGAGACTGTTTTCACTGGGAAAACAGTACCTTCCAAGAAGAACATTTTGCGTACAATAAAACACAAAAAGGTTACTTCAAAATGACAGATCGCATTAATGTTTCTAAACCTTTTCCAATTGACAAAAATATATATTTAAAATATATATTTTATGGAAACATAAAGAAACTGTCAAAAATAAACATGACGTAACCATTTCGGTGAATTATAAAACTTCAAATTAGTTTTCGTTGTGTAGGATGACATACCACTGTTCGAAAGTATTTAATTCTACGTATAGAATTATTGTTTTGTCGTCGATACATCCCAAATTTTAAACTTTTCAATCCGCGATGGAAATTCAATTAATGATTCCCCAGAATCAGAACTCTTCCGATGTATTTTAACGCAATTTCAAAACCAGTACATTTTGGGTGGTATCGTTCAATTCTATCTGCTCTTCTTGCTGTCAGTCACATATTCGTACCCTATGTTTAAATTAATCAATGGTTTGGGACATGTGATAGAAAGTTCAAATTATCTACCACCTGCAACCACCATTTGTCGAATCAACGCCACTCGATCCGATATTGGAGCAATGGTTTGTGTGACACAACCCAAAACCAACACAGAAGAGGAACGAGGAACTGGAATAGATACTGGTAGATGATGACGAAGACCTATGATGACATGAGTGTATAACAAACAAAAGATGACGACGTTCATAATAAACAATGAAACGTTAAACAAGACGGTCACTAAAAGAAAGAGGATCATATCATACTAAACCATGATGTGAATATTATAACCAAACGTTGCATGACGTAAGACAGATGATGCGATCAAAGACAAAATGGAAAGGAGAAGGATGTTATTACATCAAAAGCGCTGGTGATAGAAACGCGATAAAACATTTCTTGGGGATACGAGTAAGATCCGGAACCATGTGAATAACAAATAAAACTTATATAAAATACCGCAGTTGGTGAAACATGTACTTAAATGGCAAGTGTATAGATAACTTGGCACTGTATACTGGATGCATGAAGACACCCATAACAGAGTAGAAACATACGACACTGTACAAGCAATATCACCAACATCCCATATAGTATGCAATTAAATAGCTGCATACACATTGAATATTCGGTTCCTCACCTCATACTATAATCTGCGATAACAAAAGACACGTCGCCATCCACAAGTGTACTGCGATACGTGTACATTATTTTAGGTTAGAAATACTTAATTAGAACTCCGCCTATTTTTCCTCCACACGTGTTATCATCATTTTTATCCGTATATAACTTGATATAAATATCACAATTCGATAGGGATAGCTCAATTAACAAAAAGACACAGCCACTTTTTAGACAACCAGACACCACCTCGACATTGAGATCCGAACACGTCGAAGGACAGATTCACCCCCAGAGAGGATAAATCCGAACTAACCGCACCCTGAGACAGGCTAATACCCCGTCAGAAAGGTGAGGATGCCACACGATTAATAACCGTTCCCGGCAGAAGTCGACCATCGCCGTGGGACAACAGAAGGACATACGCACCTTCTATCTAAGTAGGTCTTCAAACCTAGTTAGACCTAGCAGGACGACTAGATCATCAACAACTTTTGAAACACTAACAGATATCCTTACCCTCTCTCACGTTTCTTTATTATCACTTGTACCCGTTTTCCATAATAAACCAATTTGTTGCCCCTCGATCATTGGCCTGTTTCGACACCATTTACGTAAAGGTACCCACATTTACAACACTTGACAAAAAGATTGCCAATGAAATTCGATTAGTACTTGCTTCGGGTTCTTTTCTAATAGGCACCAGATGGAGCGGAGTGAAAATATGATTGCACGGTTTGACTAAATCAAAATCCTTCATGAATGAACTCTCACTACAAAAACAATTGTCTACACATTTCGAGTCGGGAAAACGCGCCTATAAGTTGGGGAAAATGTCGAAATTTGTCTATTACAGCCTCTGGAGGTGCCTCTGAGAGGTGCGACAAATTCTTCGGAATCCATGTTCAAAACTGATTTTATATATAATCTACTATGAATTCGGGCGAGTATAACAGAGAATAGAACGTTAGAAGTGGAAACGTGGCCGAGTGGTCTAAGGCGCTAGTTTAAGGCACTAGTCTTTCGGGGCGTGAGTTCGAATCTCACCGTTTTCATCATTCTCGGTTTTTTTGCCATTCCTTTGTTCTTTACGGAGAAGAAAATCCCGGGCAGAATCTTTCACGGTCCGTCACACCGTTCTACTTGCCCAGTCTACAGGGGGAATTATCGAGGAATGGAACCGTTTTATTTTATTCGTTCAAGCATAATAGTGTGGTGAACAACGCCGGGGCTCAATTCTACAGTACTGTAACAATTGTACTTTGGAAACAAGAATGGGTCATCTTGCAAAGAAGGAATACATGAACTTCATAGACGAGAAAAGATTCTTTTGGAAGGATATTCTGTACTGTCTAATTTTGCTGGTCTACCTGATGGAATTGAGTGGAAAAGTTTTAAATGCCTGTGAATTGATTTGGATTAGTTGAAAAGCAATATTGTTTGATTGAAAATCTTGAGTAAGGCAGATAGGACACGTCGCGGCATCAAGATAACATACCGTGAATTGTTTTTCAGAACGATTATGCAAGAAGCTAGTAGGGTGAGAACATCAAGAAAATGGAAAAGCAAAAACCATGATGAATGTAGCTATTCCATTTTTATAGAACCGACCATAGTGCCATATGCACCATACGGTAAAAACAGTGTGAGAAACATTACATTTTAATTCCAGACTGTAGCAGAGGTAATTTTGTTTTGCAATATGGATTGTACATGTATGTAGGGCACCAATGACGGCAAAATCCCACAAACGTACTGGGTAGTTTAGACATATATAGCACACATTTCTGCATCCATGTGTGGTAGTGCGATTCTGTACAGTACTTGTGTAATCTTTGTGATCAATTTTTCGTGTCAAATCCGAATCTCTTTCGGCTCTGGATTTAAATCACGCACGCGGACGTCCATATATATATATATATAACCGCATTACATGCGTAACATATCACGAAGACTCTTAGATGCGCCAACTTCTTCCACTCCTGCAACCACCGTCCTCCTCACAGAGTAATTCCTGGAGCCATCGCCCTTGAACACACGGTGTACATTCGTGATCCTTCTAACCTTATTCTTTCAAAGGAATCACCAGTTCCTAACCACTGCGGTTTTAAACCGCAGAATAAATTATTCTCCAGGACTCCAATACTACCTATTCATATCGTTTATTTAAGTTGCTTTCTCCATTTTTGGAGCGCAATGATACACAGGCTACAGTGGGAAAAGATTCTCAAAACCCCATCGCTGTGCCATTTTTTCTCCTTCCTGGAGCCCATGATGCGCTACAAGGAGAAAGTAGTGAAATGATTTCACTACATCATGACAGTATGAATAAATATTTCTGAAACGGCGTTTTATTGGGGTTGGTGGAGGAAATTGTGGTTTCGGCAATGTCATTATTGTTAAGAACGGATGTAAAAATATGGGATACATATTACTTTGAATTATCAGGGTGAAATAGTTTGGGGTGGTGTCCCTTTTTTGTCTTATATAGTTCATTTCTTGGGGTGATCTGTGAGAATGCAGATAGAGTCTTTAGCGGTTTAGCTATGAAATATCTCGTGATAAAGTCAATAAAATTCACGGTTTTGTGGCTATTTCCAACCTGTTGGAGGGGCATATGGGCCCATTGTACCACTGGAGAAAGATTCACCGGATTGAACAGTATGGTCAGTAATTTTGCGATAACGGATTGTACATTCTTGCCCTCAGCACATGAATAACATGTACTTAGCAGGTCGTCTAGACTTAATGCCGGATATTGAGGAAGGAAAATTTTACTTTGTTTAGTACCACGTGCGGTGTCCAGAGTTCGATGGTTGAAATACAAGTAGAGAGCCACTAGTATTTCATGCGGAGAAGGGTGTGATATGTATGAAGGTAAACATGTAATCGGTATTTTGTAGACTTCAGACTGTTTTGAGAGAATGTAAGTAGGTTCTAATCTGTAGATGAGGATACAGAATTGGAGAGAACGGTCGATGTGAAATATATAGGGTTTGCAGGGTGAATTGAATTTAAAAAAGGGAGTACTAGTGAGAATTTGTTTTGTGGTATATTTTCAAGCATGGAATAAGCATCATTTTCCATTTTTTTAATTGGAACAGAACGTAAATTTTGTGTTGGCATTAAATACACGTTGTTATGTGTGCACATCAGGACTCCTGATAGCTCGGAGCCGTAACCGCATGTTTGTTAATTGTTCTAGAAGTAGTATGGACATAAATTTGGACAGTCAGAGTAATAGTTGTGTGATAATTGTTAGCAATTGATCAATATTGGGCGTATGTCAGTTTTGATATAGACGGACAGAGTATAAGTAAATGAGTAGGTATGGAAACATTGTCTCGTATTTGGTTACATTTTTTAGTGCATCATCTTCAGAGCTAGATGAGATGATCATTTGACTGGAGTCTCACTACAATTGTCCGAAGAAGGATTGCATGAAGAATGAGAAATTTATCTTGATCTTTTTTTAGTCTTAGAGGGAAAGTTGGAGTATTGGACCAGCGTTTGTAAGTGGTTCGTTCCTGTTGTTGACGAGGAAAATATTTGATACCTAGAGGACTATTGTGGTCGTGAGTTTCTGTATCGATATGGGGATATATATATTTCCGTATGTCCATTCATGGAATGTACAGCACACGTTGGATCCACGTCAACATGTACAGCTGTTTGATAATTTATTTGCATATCGAAAGGTGGAATGGGTACCGCGTAAGTTATTCCTGATCGGTGGGCGAATGGTATTTGTAAGAATCGTCTAAGCGACGGTGCACAGAGACTGGATAGTATCAGAAAGTTTTTCTCCCACCGATTGACAAAAATATATTTCATAGCAACATAAATAAACTGTCAAAAATAAACATGACGTAACCATTTCGGTGAATTATAAAACTTCAAATTAGTTTTCATTGTGTAAGATGACATACCACTGTTCGAAAGTTTTAAATTATACGTATAGAATTATTGTTTTGTCGTCGATACATTCCAAAGTTTAAATTTCCCAATCTGCGATGGAAATTCAATTAATGATTTCCCAGAATCAGAACTCTTCCGATGCATTTTAACGCATTTTCAAAACCAGTACATTTTGGGTGGTATCGTTCAATTCTATCTGCTCTTCTTTCTGTCTCTCACATATTCTTACACTATGTTTAAATCAAGCATTGCGCGCTGTTTTACTAAAGCTGCAATGCCTAACTTACAGTCTTGGATTTGAGGATTGGGCAGATCGTCCTATCCTCGAAAAGGTGAATAGGCAGGCTACGATTAGTAAGAAAGTCTCCTAAAAGCCTCAGAGTGCCGAAAAGGTCACGCCTTCCCAAACCCCGAACCGTCCACATAAGGGTCGTCACTCGGAGGCGAGTGAAGACGAGCATCAGCGATGGTGAATAGAAAACCTAACGGAGGATAACCCAGTCGGAGATGGCCGTAATAGAAACGCGAAATTGCTCCTCGTCGTAGGGAAGATACGCAGAGTAAAGGGTGTAGACGCAGCAACATAAGGTAAAATAGGAAGAGACCAGCCATGGAGTGAGTATAGAAAACCAGGGAATGGAATAGAGAGAGGGGAAATTATAACGAACTACATGGCTTGTTGGCAGGATTGAGTTTTGTACGAACGTGCAGCAGGGTTGGCCGAATAGCTTGTGCGAGGGCCAGTGCAGCGAACTTGCGGCAGAGCAGCAAAAGTCCGAATTTGGAGGAACGGCCTTTGGTTAGGGCGCCTAATGACACGGCTGAGTCGGTGAGCAGGATGATGTGATGTCCTGACGCGCCTTGCCGCGCTAACCAGTCGATGTCGAGAAACGCCGTAGCGCTCTCTAGTTCATTAATATGTTCCAAGCACTTACCGGCGCGCCATCTAAGTTAAAGGGAGAGCTTCCAGTTGTGTGAATTAATAAAGGCTTCAAGCTCGGGATCGGAGGAAGGGGTGTGTGGGTTGGAAGCAATGCAGTGCTGGGGCATGCACCCGAGGTGGTGTACGATGTCGGTGGAAGTGGTTGTAAAGACGACCACATCCGCTTTGCGGGATGAATCAAAGGCGAAATTGTGGAAAAGATGGGCGTGTTGCATGTTATTTGACAGCAAGGGATGAGTGCAAGAAGGTGCCGAAACTCAAAGCGCTTAGTGGGAGAGAGTTTGAACGTTGCCGCTGGTTGCGGTGATAGCAGAGATGGAGAAGGGGGTGTGGATAGCGGAACGCAAGGAGTATTGTTGAAACGGCATTGAAGGATGGCAGGCCACATGAGTTTTCATATCCCTCTTTTCCATGTGCGAAATCGGAAGAAGGGGGCTTTGATGATTATCAATCTCACGGAGGACAACTGATTCTTGATGTCGTCATATGTGATGGTTGTGGAGGGAATATCAATGGTGAGGCCGATGAAGGTAAGGGATGTTGTAAATGGGTGGTGGAGGGAGAAGATTTGATGGTACTTATCGGGAGTCCGGCCGTTGTCAGAAGCATTCTGAGTAGTTTGTACAAAGTATTAGCTAGGGAAGGCGGTCAACCATCTAGGAGGATGGACACATCGTCGATTATGTGGCAGAAGAGGGGGCGTGCCTTAGAAATGGTGAAGGGTGCCGAAGGAAGGTTGAGGAAGGTTGGGTGAGGATTGCTTGGAAAGGAAAGGATTGCTTGGCGTAGATTGTGGGATTTTCTGACGATTTGCGACACAGCGGTGTCTGCGAGGATGACGCTCCATGTAAAACCCATGAGGAGGGCTTCTTGTCGGGAACGCAAGAAAACAGATAAGGAGACGTCAGGGATGTTGAGGGTTCGGATGATAAACGAACGTAGGTCGTCATTAGGTTCTGTAAGAAGAATAGGGGAATGGGAAATAGGTCAGCCATTTCGTCAGTGAGAATGAGGTTATGGAACATGTTGGAGATGTCGGGGTAGAAGGCGGAAAGGGTGTCAGATACGGCGAAGATTTGTTTAAAAAGCGCAGGATTAGGAAGAAGAGGCGAAGGTGGGTGAGAGAAAAGGTGTTACAAAAACGGGGCCAGGATATAAGGCGGTCGGAGATGTCGTTTTTTCAAACAGCAAAAGAAGTAACCTCGAGGTGTGATGCGAAGGAAAAAGCGGAGTAGTTGCGTCGGCTTCCAATCTCCAAAATAACAAGCCTGTTCCATAAAAGTGGTCGAGTAATTCGGGTATGTGCCCGGGGTAAGGCGCATTTTTGGCTTTGGGATGGAGGACGCGGGGTTAGTGAGTGCGTTGAGGATAGGTTGTTCGAAAAAAGTAGCAAAGCCCAAGGTGATGGCAGGACGGAGGTGGAGTAAGATGATTGAGCCATTTGGTGGCCGGGTTTGGTGTTGGCGGAGGCGGAGGAAGATCAAGCTTGTGGTGAACTATCTGTTTGAATACTCTGCGTTCAAAAAGCAATTCTGGTTGGAGGAATGGTTAATAGTAAGGTTTAGTGTCCAGGTTTTGTTCTTGAAGGGGGTTCCGGGATCCCTAGGAGGAGTGATGGAAGAATTTGGGAAGGGAGGTGGCAGACGATTGAAGGAAAGCGGTTGGAGACGGGGCCGTGAGGATTCGGATAGTAATAAGTGTGTGGAACTGTGCTCTTTGAATGAATTTTTTAGGGAGTGGAGAGCGGCATGTGGGCCGAGGTAGAGGGTGTCGACGGTTTGTATGAATTGGTCGAACGCTGAAGGGAGGGGAAGAGAAGATTGAAGGATGTGAGGGTATGATGGAAGAGTAAAGGAGGAGAGGGAATAGGAAATGGTTAGATTTGGTTTGTACGGGGGGATTGTCAGCTTTCTTTTTGTTGTTTATCTTGCTGCAGATTCGTTCGGTGTGGAGATTGGTTTTGTATATTCGGGCTACGTTCGCATCTGTCATGAGCTCTAAACGCTGGATCGTATCGGCCGCGTTTGGAAGGGACTCGTGAACGTATTCCTGTTCTTGGAACGTGGAGGTTCGATCCTGAAATTGCTTCGTTTCCATGGCCGTTTCGACCCTGATTATGACGAAGAGGCGGCGTAATAGAACTTTGAGGCTTGGCTTATGTTGAACCGCTTCGTATGGACTCCGGTATGTAAGAAGGAGGTGTACGGCCCTCGATATGGAGTAGGCTTCCATTCCCGCATAGGATGTGCGGGAGTCGGATGGTCTGGTGTTGTTTCTGGAAAAGTTCTGGATGAGTTGAACGGTTGTTGTTCCGGAGCTGAGTAGTTGGGCTAGTATTTCGGCGACGAGAGGATCCTCGACTCGTAGATCACTCGCCGCCCGTTCGTTTTCTGGATAGGTTTGAAGGGCCGCCTTGATCTGAGGTTTTCTTGCGGCATCCGTGTCGCATTTTTCCTTTTTAGTTGAAGTGGAAACGAGGCTGACGTCTTCTTCATCATCGGATTGGGAGGAGATTGTGTCCGCCTGGAAGGTGCGATTTGGACCAATGAAGTGCGGCGGTGAATGGGGGTTTTGTTGGGTAGCAACGTTCTTTTGATTCCGTAAACTAGGGCGCTAAGAACGGCAGGGGAGTCTTCGTGGAAATGTAGAGGAGGTTGGGTCGGATTTGTTGATTTGGGCATAATTGTAGAGGACTGCCCAAACATGGGTATGGTATAGGTGGACGAGCTTCTGGGGTAGGGCATACGGAATATTGAGGACTTCTGTTATTGCAGCGGGTGGATTGGGCGGCGCAGTGTGTAAGGAGGTTGGGGTGTTAGTAAACAAGTGGGGGTTAGTGGAGGAAAGTAGAAGGAATGTTAGACTGTGCAGGTTACTCTGACCTGGTAGCGGTAACGAGGGAGAAGGAGGGTGAATTTATAGCAGGGGAGGAATTTGATGTTGGAGTGGAGATTGGGGCGGCGGGGGAATGAGCGGTGGTGACATAGTAGTAGATGTGGAGGTAGAGATTAGAGGATTAGTACCATTTGGAGGTCTATTTGTTATACTGGTAGTTGGCGGTAGTGGCATTGGGATGCTTGCGAGGTACGCTACAACGCTAGGAACGTGTTGATCTGTGGGAGGAAGATCTTGGGTGGGTGTTACGTTTTGTATTTGTGTGTGAATTGGTTGTAGAATAGGGTTAGGGATCCCTGTTTGAGTCATCGGTGGAATGGGAGGAGGAGAAGGCACTGGAGGAGCGGAGGTCTGTTGGTTGAAGGACCAGGGTTTCGTAGTATCAGATACCATTGGGAAATAAAAGGGATAGGTTTGACGAATGTTGCTATTTCAGTTTGCGGAAGCGATGAGATGGATGAGATGGGAAGGAGGTTAGATAGAAGAGGGAAAATTGTTAGAAGCTGTATGTAAGGTTGGGAAGAGGAGGTGGTGGTTCATGGTGGAGGGTAATTATGAAACCGACACATGAACGGAAGGACAAAATGAAAAAGTGACGGTTAACGGCAGAGGGGTCAGTAAAACTATAGAGGGAGGATCGAAGGAAGTGCTCACAGCTGGGGGGAAGTTTTTTGACAAGTGTGTGTTGGATGCCGCCGAATGACGATAGTTTTTGGAGGTGGACGGTGGTGGTGTGTAAGAGGACAGTATAGTTAGGGAATGTTAGATGAAATTCGAGAAGAATGAGGGGCTGGGAGGTGTACAATGTTGTGTACGGTTCGTATGGAGATGGAACGGAGGAGGAGCATGCATTATAGGACTGTAGGTGCCTCGTTGATATGTTGAATTATGCTGTTGTAAATATGCTCGTATTTCTTGATGAACGTTCCATTTCAGAGGGCGGTGAGATGGGTGGAAATCCATGTCTGCCCGTTTATAACGTAGTGTCGAACAGATTTAAGCGATTCCTAACGGCCTCGGATCGCAATTTTATCCACCTGTATTTTGTTGATAAAGTCCTCGGTACCTACGCCCATGCGAGGCGAGTGTGGCGTGAAATGAGCTATCTGCCAATTGAAGTAGGATGCTCCATAAGCAAATGAGTCACGGCATTGGGAATACGTGAGAGATGAAATTACTCGTGTCTTGGGGTTAGCGGTCTGATGAGTAAAAAGACAAGCGCAGTGAGTTAGAAAAGTAATGGTTTTTGGACAATAAAATGTTAGATATTGATATTTCCGGACGTGGACGTGGGTTTTAGGTTGAAATAAAAGTAGTGTGGAAATACTATGTATATAGGAGGCTAGTTACACGTCATTTGGAAGCACGACGTCTTTCCATTTGAGTCCAAGCACTTCACTGGCTCGAAAGTAGCCAGCGAAGCTTAAGGAAATGGCGAGAGATGCCTCGGTTTGGCTCTTTTCCACGAAGAGAGCCACTAAGGCGGATATTAGATGAAACGAAAGAGGATTGACGGAGATCGGGAAGTTGGACTTTGCCCATCCTTTGAGATGACAGCGTGATGTTGTAATGAGCAGTTTGATTTGGGGTCGACTATGTAGCGCATTGACATTAGAGCCCCCATTTTTGTGCGGTTTTCTGAAAGAAGATTGCAGTCGTACTTTTCCTGCATGTACTCTACAGGGACGATATCTGCTGCGTGAGGAAGATGAAGGTGGAGATCACAGTTGATGGTGATGAATTTGTTGTAGGCTGAGTTGTAAATGGCGATTGTTTTCGGGGCCAAGGTAGATTGGGAAAGTTGGTTTTGCCGCCAATATTCCTTAGCCGAAGGTGGCAATATTGGAAATGGGGATCGCTGAAGCGCGTGGTAGGGTGATGGTAGATAGGGATAATGACAGTTGTGGTTTACGAAATTTATGGGAGGAAGAAGTGTTAATGTTTTTATGAATAGATACCGGAAGGGAAAGGCGAAAATAAGCAAAAAAGGAGTAAAATGGTGCGTCAGCAAACGGTACGACAGAGAAGATGCTTGCAGTGTTGGTGGTGATGTTGTTTAGGAGGATGCGCTCAGTGCTCGGTGATGTTGGTTGAGAGTTTGTCTTGGCAACGAGAGGGCTTGTATTAATAAAGTTTTACTTTTCAGTTACTATTGCTTGTCTAATGACTTGTAGTTTCTCTGTTTTTCGCTCTTTTCGCTCGCCATGTGTTGATTCGTGCCACTTTCTACAAATTTTCTCTTCGTTTCTCAAAATTTCTAATGGTTTGGGCCTTGTGATAAAAATTTCAAATTATCTACCACATCCAACCACCATTTCCGTAAATGTACCCACATTTACAACACTTGACAAAAAAATTGCCAATTAAATTCGATTAGTACTTGCTTCGGGTTCTTTTCTAATAGGCACCAGATGGAGCGGAGTGAAAATATGATTGCACGGT
>JAULBU010050060.1:0-13007 GCA_032358235.1 Odonthalia washingtoniensis | reverse complement strand
GTGGATACTGTAGAGGAAATTTTTGACTGAAATAGGAGTCGGTCGCTCGTCCGACGGGCTGCACGACCGCTCTCTTTCTCAGTCAAACGCTTCTCCCACCCTACCCATCCCTCGTATGCAGACAGCCAATCTCTTCTGTTTGTGCACACTCTCTCCACATATAGGGGATTCTTCCTCTTTACTTCTATCTGCATCTCTGTTTAATTCATTCTCCCTAATAAGTTCGAAATAAAAATTGTGTTCTTTTAGGCACATATGAGCGGCAGACACGCCAGGGTCTTAGTTACGTAATATTCCATTCGTGATTTATCATCACTTTTGTGAACCATTGTTCGATAGTAAAGTCAATGCGACCATATTGCATTGCATCACATAATATGTTATTTCCCAATTTTATTGTTAATTTGTCAGAAATATTAGAGATTTCGTTTTTGTTATATGCACGTCGAAAATAAGATATTTAATTCACTAATTTTAATTCCCGTAAAAATTTAGATGCTGTAATTGTATCAAATATGCTCTTGCAATCAGTGAAAATAAATAATGGTATATCTATTCCATTTGCTTGAATAAAAAACAAGTACTAACTCCATAGTAATATCCGTTAGAAAATGTATAAGTTTCACTAGCGGGCGAAGAACGTGTAATTCGTTGACATTTGGATGAACTCCAGTGAAGGAAATAACAATTATTTTCTTTGTCAGTTAAGAACAAAAGCATACTAAGTTGGCCTCTTTTTTCACGGTTATTATTGAATCCACTATCGACAAACACAATTAATTGTTGAGATGAACGATCTAGAGACGGGAATTTTATGGTCATATCTTTTGTATCCTATAGATGTTTGACCGTTTCATTTAAAGGTTTAAAGTCATGCTGATATGCTTCTTTATAAGGTATTTAACAGAACTGCGATAATGAAAATGAAACATCAGGTATAGAGCTCTGAGAAATAAATAACAATTTTCCATGAACAGCCCCGAATTTATCCTGATCTATTAATTTTTCATCAAGTTGGGTAGACAACTGATGTGTTCATCTTGCTTTAATTCAATATTTTTTGACGCAATACAACGATTTCAAAACCAAAAAACTTTAAATGATTTAATTTTGTCTTTCTGGTGATGAATGCCTTTGATTCTTTTTATTCGTCTATAATACAAGATTTATCACTAGTATTTACAGAATCATCTGTAGCCAAACCAGTAAGTTCTGTAAGAGTTCCGCCAGTGACTTTGAATATAAAACATGTGTCAAATGGGGAAGGGACCATTTTTAATTTTTCTGTGAAAGTTGGATAGTATGGATAAAAGAAACAGCTGCTTGATTCTACTAGACCATAATGTGGGGGAGCAATTTTAAGAACCATATCAGGTCCAAGCTTAGCCTCTGGCCGTGATTCAGTAAATACATCTCTTTCCAGTTGTTTTGATTGCATATGTGCTTGTTCTACATCTCTGGTGCAAATATTACGATGAAATATAGAACTGGATATATAAAATTATTATACGACAGATCATTCGCATTAACATAGGAGAATTATTTGAAATACTATTTCTAAAAATATCATGATGGCGTTGTAGAATCCATCTTGATTTTAAACGCTCAAATGTAGTTCCAGGATCTTTAATGCCTAAAATATATCTGTTTCCAATAAAATTAGAATTCTTTAGTATGTTTTTTCGTCGGGAAGGAATTTCCTCACCTTTGTTTTTAATTCCATCATACTCTTTCTACCTGCTTTTTATAAATCTAGGATCATTTTCATTTATAAATTCCATTAAAAAATTCCATATTTCTTCAATAAAATTGACGTTTTCTTCATCTGCAGGATTCAGTAGATATTTGATGGGCATTACATGTCGTTGATATGGTTTTAGTATAGTGACATGACATTGATGTTCAAGTCCTTTTGAATCAAGAACAAGCTCTATTTTCCTCCATTATATAAAACTTTATATGGGACATCCCATCCTTTTTCTATCGGTATACTAGCACTTCATCGCCAGGAGTTTAAATAGTAAATTTTTAATTAAGAGCAGCGACTGTGATTGCTCGTCTAAATATTAGTTCGATAGAAATTGCTTCATTTCATGACGAGCGATGTTCAATAAGTCCATCCTATCAGTTACAGTTCGAGGGATTTGATTGTGATTCCCAACAGGTAGTCTAGGATGTGCACCAACTGCTAAAATGGCTTGAGTCCTTCGGATCCAACGGTATGGGACATTGCCATATTTACATAATCTATAATTAAGCTAAATGGTGCAGTAGGATGTTACGTTATCAAATTTTTACAGATTCTTCTTAATGGGCTGTGGTAGCGTTCCATTATTAATGAACAGTGAGCTTCAACTGCAATATTTTATTGCATCCAAGTGAATTAGCAATTTATTTAAAGGGTATTGAAAGAAAAGATTTTTCCTGGTTAAACCACAGATTGTATGGAACTCCTAAATAAGGTTTTACCCATATAGACATACATGTAGCTCACAAATTGTATGAGTCTTGTCCAGATAATGGAAAAGCTCGCGAGAAATGCGTTTGTTTTCATACGGAATAAAGAGTTTGGATTACATGTATAAACATCAATTACTACATCGTAGTTGAATACATATTGATCTGGTAAAATAGTACGGTGTATATTAGTTTGTTTTACAAACAGATGACATACCTTACATATGTCAGTTATTTCTTGTAGCCTTTCTAAGTCTGATGCTCCAGTTTCAATAGAATACACACTTATCAGAGCATTATAAACAGGCGCAGGTGGAACATGTTCAAGATATCTATGAATTTGTGTTAATTCAGTCTATGAAAATAACATTCAGACTCTGATTTTCCAGTATAAGAGAGATGTCCAAATTTTATTTCCAAAGGAAGTTGTACTCCAATTTTCTGTAGTTTAATTTAGTGCTTATTAATGTTTTTGTCAGTTAGGGCACCAAGTTTCATCTGAGTTTTAAGACCAATTAACACGGAACACCATTTTCAATTAGCATAGAAAAATAATCCAAATACTCATGTGATAATAACGGTACACGCATTTTAACTGTACCTATAGTTTTAACATTCACTTTCTCTTTTCCTTTTCCTCCAAAAGTTATGTGGATGGGACATATATAGTGCGTCCGAAAAAGACCTGACACAAAGTTTCAGCCACTAAAAAAATAAAAAATTCTGAAAATTATTGGATTGTGTAAGAGCGATTGTACACCTCACGAAGTTTTTTTTGTGTATATAAGAAAGATCAAACATTGCGTAGTACAGCCCAGGAAAAATAGTCAAAATGGAGGGTTTACTGGCCTTTTCTGCTCAACCAAAAGCAAAGTGCGTCACCTGGTACCATCAAACCAGGTCTATCACACAAACGCAACAAAACTATCGTAGTACGTAGGCAGAAAGTCCACCTGCTCGAAATTCCATTCTAATATGGGTTCAAAACTTTGAAGACCATGGGAGGGTGGAAAATGCACAAGAATCTGGAAGACCCGCAGAAACGTCTGAACAAGAGCAAAGAGTCTCCAATTATTTTATCCGATACCCGAGAAGATCTTTACGCAGAGCAGAGAAAGATTTAGCGATTGCACGGAGCTCAATACATGATATACTCCGAAACAGACTGCACATGTTTCCGTACAAACTTCATATTGTTCAGCAAATTGAAGACCGTGATTACACTTCCCGCACTGACTTTGCTAACTGGTGCTTGAAAAATATCCAAATGGATGCCTCGTTTCTGAATCGCATAATTTATTCCGATGAATGTGTCTTTCACGTGGACGGGAAAGTCAACAAGCACAATGTCAGAATTTGGGGAACGGAAAACCCTCATGAGCGAAGGGAAATAGCTAGAGATAGTGAAAAAGTATCTTTATGGTGTGCAATGTCTGTAAATAAAGTCATAGGTCCGTACTACTTTGACAACCCAATCGTCAATGGAGAGAGTTACATCAATTTATTGAACAATTTCTTCTTTCCAATGTTACCCAGTTTACCCCTTGATACCATTTTCCAGCAAGATGGTGCCCCAGCACACTACAGTTCAGCAGTGGAACAGTTATTGCATGAGAAATTACCTGATTCGTGGATTGGAAGAGGAGGTCCTACATCCTGGCCAGCTCGCTCCCCAAATTCGACTCCTCTTGACTTTTACGTATGGGGATATTTGAAAGATAAGGTCCACCAGACGCCTTTCCCTAATTTAAGAGAATTATCACCTCTGCTATTAGAAGTGTACATGTGGAGATGCTAAAAATCGTATGTTATAACGCCCAGGAGCGGCTTAGCGCTGTTATTAGACATAATGGTCGTCATTTTGAACACTTGTAGCACCTGGTATAGACTTTTGGGAGATATAGACTAGTATGAAAAAGTACACTAATGTAAATCTTTTCTTGCTTTTTTTATAATGATTTTTAAAATGTGTCAGGTCTTTTTCGGACACCCTGTATTATTATGATGGTTGATAACACCGGGAATTAGAACATAGTTCATTATGGTAGTGATAAATGTAGAAGAATCTCCAGATCAGTGATGACAGCCGAAGGGCAGGTATTGGTATTAGGATTTGATTTCTCATTCTTGGTAAAGGAGCTGGTTAAGGAAATCCTTGGGAGATCAGTGAAACTTGACGCTATGATATATATCAATAAAATATTCAATGCAGTGGCAAAGGATGGTCAAAGCTCAGAACGCCGCCTCCAACTTGACATCCTTTCTCTACATAAAAGATACGATCTTGGCGAGTTGGATCGTATTGTTTGGATTCCCGGGAACAATAACCCAGCCGACTTCCTTATCAAACCGGTCCGAACCACAACCTCGCCCTTGTACACCATAATGACAACAAATATATTCACGATCAAGCCGCAAGGATGAGCATTAGAGAAATATTAAAGCGGTTGGAATGTCTAATCGACAGAACGATTCGATGGGGCTGTCATTTGTGTGACTAGCGACAAGAGGATGAGAAGAAGTGAGCGTAAGGATAAGGAATAGAACTGTACAATATGAAATAAGATGGCATGGGATGGGTATGATGGGTATGATTAAGCATGATATGAGTATGATATAGGTATGATTAAGCATGACATGAGTACGATATAGGTATGATATGAAGTATGGGATGGGTATTTGAAGCATGAGATTGGATGTGTATGATCAAAGTATGATATGAGTATGATTGAGTATGATATAAGTATATGAGTATGATAATACGAGATGATAATATATGAGTATGATAATGATACGACGACGGTACGAAGAAGATACAACAAAGGGAGGATAATACTACGAAGATGATACGATGATTAAAAGACTTTAATTACAACGATGGTATGATAATACGACGACGACATGATAAAATGGGCGAAAAACAAACGCAGGGGAAGCGAACTAAGGGAAAATAACTACTAGACACAAGGGCCGTATAAGATAGGCAGGAAAACAATGTACCATACAATATTGAATGACCACACGTGTTTCCACTTGACACTGTACGCAATAATACCCCACCTCACTACTTTTTGCTGTATACAGGGCGGCATACAACACAAATGGCAAACAACAATACAGTACCCTCTATACAGTAATCGAATACGTTCAATAAAATTTTGACCCTCATGCTCGTACTGTAGCTCATGTTACACGGAGAAAGACTCGACACTGATTACGTGTAAATCGACACGTACCCGAGATATTAGATAAAGCGATTTAATTAGAACGATCGGCGTTTTAAGTAGCATTCTGTGAAATGTTGAATTTAATTCGACCGTTGCTTTATCTAATCTCCTTTTTATCCTATTTCTACTCCAAGTTAAGGAGAAGGAGAAAGAATAAATGTAGCCAGGAATTATCATACAAAAGACAAACCATTCGTAAAACCCAATTGTACTCTAACTAGTCAGTGAACCAAAAAAGAGAAACTTAATCTTCAACAAGTTCTAAGTAGGGAAACACCTAAATTAGAAGCCAGTGATCGCCAAGTGTAGCCACGTGTGCTTCGATCATGAGGTTGCGAATAGGTCTCAGGATGGGATCATAATGCGACCTTCAACCCGATACTTGTGTCGCACTTAACTGTGCCATAATCAGGGTCATCCCGCGCTTCTAGGAACCGCGGCATCGCGCATGTAAAACTAACTACCATTCCCCCGACTTACGCACTTTCTCCAATCCAGTGCCCGCACCTCATTTCCTAAATAAACGATACTATTCCTTTTTTGGCTGCCCCTATTTCGACAGATGATGATAATAATAATGATGGTGATGACAACGATGTGGGAAAGTGGCAAAAGCAAAACAAGGAAGGGAGAAGGCTATAGGTGACAGGTAAGCTATATATTTGGTTTGATGGTATAGCAGGGTAAATACAGTGTCAAGAAAAACGTAGTGCCATGAAAATTCAGTACACTTCATTCTATGAATAATAATTATCAATTTATTCAGGTAGCGAATTATTTTCCTTCCAACACACCGACTGCATTATCTGAATAGTAAAGAAGAATTTATCCAATTAGCGTACGGTTTATTTAAAACACACATGTTTTGAATTCAAGAGAATTCTACGACATGTGTACCTGCATTCACGACTCATTTCGAATTATACTTAATTCATTACATACATATATATACATAAATCACACCTCATCCGCATGAAAGAAAGGAGTAATAAAGACACAGACATTTACGATTAATTATGACACCCTGCTTTAGAAACAACCAGTCCAACTACCGCGCCCACATACAGTAATTTAAAAATTACCGGCGAGATAGATCAAGCCAAAAATACACCCGCACATAGGATGAACGCTATGATGGGGATCAAATTGATCCCCTCGCGAAGTGTGCCGGATCACATTATACTGCTCGTTAGCGTCGACGGAGTTACTAGCGGGACTTCTGCCAGTACAACTCGCAGAACTACGTAGTTGTAGAAGAGCAACTGGCGATCCCGTAATTCTACGAATAGCGGCAAGGTATTCGTATCTGCATAAATTCTGACTCCTATTCACTTATCGAGGTTCTTACTAATTTTTACCTGTGGGACCATTCGGACGTATTGTATGCAATATTGGCCGAGGCTAACGGGTTGTTTTCGACATTTTTTACGATCGTGGCTGTTGTATCGTTCCTTTAGCATACCCATGGCACTGTTGTAGTTCGTATAAGTTTTGAATTTGAGAGCGTAGGAGTTGAGAGCGTCCCCGTTGAGCATGACAGGTATGGATTTGAGTTACTCCTCCGACGTGATCTCGCACATACTTGACAGAGTGTCAAAATGCTAATAAATGGCCGTGATTCTCATCCCAGCTCCTGATGAAAGTCGACTTTGCTACGAAGGAGAGCATATGACCGTTTATTCCAAATCTATTGTTGTATTATCCACTTTTAAATTTTCCGTCGGCTCATGATTTGGTGCCATGTGGGCGTTGTCCAGTCGCGCGTTACCCTCTTCCGTTGTGCTTTTAATTACATGGATCCTCATCGTCGTCTTCGTCTGGGGTCCTCCCACCTAGTATCCTCTCCGTCGTCAACTTTTCTCCCATTGGCTGGTCCGTTAGTTGTTTGTGAATCGGATCCCTGGGACACGATTTAGTTGCCCTGTCTGGGTGCAAGAAGGTACCTGTTCTCTTTCTCTCACTGCCTTTTCGAGTTCAGAGTCTCTTCTTGTTGGTTTGCAATTCGATTTGTTTAGTTCCAAATTTGTTTTTCCTTTTCCAGTGTAGACATCACGAAAAAGGAGGTCAATTAATTCCTGGGATTGGGCAACCTTCCCCCCTTCCCCACATAGACGTCATTGTTGCATTCTTGTACAGAACTTTGTCCACTTTGTCAGGAGGATTCCTGTCCGCAGCTTTATGGTGTGTGGTTGGAGCGAGGTGATAAGCTCTACCCATAATTCCTTCCACTATATTTCAACCTTGGCGAATTTCCTCAGGAGTTCCTCTCCTTTCATGTGCAACTCTCTGGTGTATATATCTTTTTGAACTTTGTAGTTGTGGCCGCCGATGGTATCTGCGTTATCGAATACATTCCGGTGTTAGTCTAGTCTGTCGGCCTCTTGTGTAGTGTTGATGTCATTCTTCTATATTTTCTGCCATCCTGTACGGTACTGTTGGTTAATGTAGGATATGATATTCATCCTGATTACAGTGTCATGTTGGTACACGTGTGGTTATTCACCTGTTTTTCGGTACATGGTTGTTGTCACCCATCCTATACGGCCCTGCCTTTTGTCAAGTACTTTTACTTGCCTCAATTCGCGATTTCTGCATTCGTTTTTTCATCCTTTTTATCATCATTACCGCATGTACTTCATCATATCATCATCCTTTATTATATCATCCTTCGCCATATCATCATTTTATCATCATCATCACATCATCATAACATCATCATAAGATCATCATATCATCATCATATCATCATAATATCATCATCGTATCATCATCATCTTATAATGGTATCCTCATTATATTATCAAACTTATCATCATCACATTATCATACTTATCATCATATCATTCTAATATCATCTTCACGGAAACCTTCCTCTCGTCCCCGTCGCAAGTTATTATCACGTGTCACTTCTACTCCATCTCCTGTTTCATCATACAAACACAGTGTATCGATATTTATCGACACAAAGTTTTATACATATTTATATCGTACAAGACCCAAGTGGGACAGAATAATAAAGAGGTAGACTTTAACAGAATTACATTACGATACCAATATTTGACACCTAATCAGTCATCAAGACCGGGAGACTGGAAACCAAGCCAACCAGGCACGAAGCTGAATAACTATCAAATTTCGAAAGCAAGTGATCCCTACGAGCACCCTGTTTCGTGACCTGATCATTAAACTCTACCAGTTGAAAGGGGATACTAACCTATCTCTGCCACCCAATATCCATTTAGGTACCTATCAGTGCCAGGATCACGGTCACATCGACGTTCTATATATCCCACGGCTACTTACCAGTCAGATTATATCTAACTGGTATGTTACTTACTATTTTCATTTCATTTTTCCCATTTATTTCTTTAATATTTATTTATTAGCTTCAGGCTACTGACTATTTTGACAGTTTATACTTTCGCTAGCAGAAGAATGACTCAGTCAGGAAAGAACAAGGGTAATATGAATAAAGTACTGCCAAGTAATAACGGAGGAAGAGAATCAAATAGATTCCAAGGAAACTCTGACGGTCCCGGCCTTGGAGAGTTGACCACGAAAACTAATGTGCAATTACATTCTCCGCCTTGTCCCCTGACTCAGATCCTCTACACGCAGCTAGCTCAGAAAATGGGTCCCCATCTGCAATTTCGGCTGAAGTGTCTTTACCAGTAAGTTCTCTTGGAATATCGAATTCACAAGCAACCAGATTGACAGCTACTCTTGTACATGGCACGATTTGTACCGTTCGAACTCCATCAGACGTTTCGGCATCATATCTCAATCTCACTAATGATCATTATGATATTCGACACCTGGCTTCCAAGGAGGAAAAAGATTCACACCTAAAAACCCATCAATCTCACGGTTTATAAATCCTCGAGCGTTATGAGTATACTGGAGTTGGAGGGGCGGAAATGTGGCTTGAATGCATTGCCTTTTTCAGACCGGCACAAAATCCGGTTATGGGGAAGGACCGAACTCGTAGAATGGACTAATTTCCTATTGGAAAGGGACGATTTTGTGGGGAAATGGAGACGCGTTTCTAAACACAGGCGCAGATCTACATCCTATTTTTCGATCTATACCAGTAAACAAGATTGTATTGCAACTGGAAGATTTACAATCAGCGTTGTTGCAAGTGCAATTCCTTACACATGGACGTTGCTGTATTGTAGTGTACAGGAAGTGGATGACACCCGTGGGGATGTTGATTAGGGTAGTGTATGCTGTGTGGTGGGTACATAAGTGTCACTGTAAGAGAGGTATTCAATTATGGAGGTTAGGCTAATTTGATGGGATGATGATAGTTATATGTGTTTGTGGTTGTTGAAAATATTTGCATACCGAGGTCAGCAAAGTTCGGTCAACAGGGCTATGTGAATGAAAAAAATAGGTTAGTAGATGGGAGTCGGTAAAGGAAAAGTGAACTCTTGTACTGACTACAGCGCGCGAGATCACTTGGAGGCGAGTGTGAGCCGTAACTATGCGATCTTGTAGACTTGCTGATTAGGTTACAACACAGGAATCGCTATCAACATAAACTAACTTCAATATTGAAATGGAAGTAAAGATATATAAACGATAAGAAAAGGGAACGGTGCGATTGGCATTCTTATATAGGATAGGGAATCCAGAACACGAATCCCAGGCAGTAGATAGTATTGGTCAAGATCTTAAGTGTCTTGGTTTGATACCAAGTGTTTCTAGATGAAATTTTGTGTAAGCCATAGTTGTAGGTGTGGTGAGGTATACAGTAGGTTACATTGTCATATGATTGTGACCCACTAGTAGTTGAATTAGTTGAGCTTTGTGGCTGCGTGATAATTGTGTTGTAGTGTGTCACATAATGAAACGTGTGTGATGTAATGTGTTTAAATGGACAGTATCTCCATTTGTGTGGAGAGCTCCTTGATATACGATTCAGATTAAAGTTCCACTATTTTACTATTAATAATCATATTCATTATGCTGTATTTTGATTTGTGGTTACATGTTGTAGTCATGTTTTTCATATACGAATGTGTCTATTTATTGCTGAAGTTATAATGTTTTTAGATATGTGATATCCATTTTAATCATCGCAGAATGGAGTGTTACCCTGTTTGTAGAGGAGTATGTCAAAAGGTTATGTAAATCATCCAAGAGCTTGAGGATTGGAACGGTTTTTTCTGTAGTCTGAAATACCATTAGAAATTTATACATTTCTTTAAATTGGTCTCAAGTTTGATCCAGAAATTTAATGTCCAGGGGCTTGAAGAGTGAAGAGTCTACATATATATATATATATATATATGTGTGTGTGTGTGTGTGTGTGTGTGTGGAGATATGACAAGTGCAGGGAGATGTGGAATGATCATGCTATTCAGATGTTGGACGTGAAAGGTGGAGTGATCGGAAGAGCTGCACGATGATTTAAATTGCACTTGTATACTGAATATGTTAGCTGAGATTGGGTAGAGTCACTTTTCATGGTCGTGGCGAATTATTTATTGCACCGTGCTGTATGAATGATAATTTTTTACCAATATGTTCTGCAGGGCTGCATGTTGCATGGGCTTGTTTAGACCGTCGGCTATATTTTCTTCCCATATGACCAAACATATTTTCTAATCTCTTTTGCCTTGAAAAGTGCTCTAGCCGTGGCGACATCAAGCATCAGACGTTTTTCCGACGTCCCGTTGCATTTCGAAATGATGTCGAAAAGTTACTTGGAGTAAGTGAAGAGGTGGAACGGGACGATGTGTTTGGTTACATGCCACAGTTTGGTGCAAATTTTAAGCGCTTAGTCTAACATGTCCGGAAAGCCTATAACCTCCGCCTCCATGGCAGAGCGGCAGAGTCTTTTGCCTTTGTAGGACTTGAATATGAGAGGTATGGGCTGATGTGGGTCGTCGATTACCATGATTATGTACCCAAGTTGCGACAAAAGGTGGATGTTGTTTCTGAAAGGTTCGTCTGAGTAACGAATCATTCTGATTGAGTTTAGTTGAAGTTTAGAAAAAGATACTAAACGTTGGTGGCGAAATTCGTATTTTGTAGCTAGATTACGTTAATTGATAAATCTTGATAGTATTGATGTAAAGAGGTGTTCGGTGACTTGTGTTAAAGCAGAAATTTCGAAGAGGCAATCTGGTCGTGTATGGCTTAGACATTCTATACACACTCGCATCGATCTAAACGATGCGAAGTTTGCATCCTGTTACAGCTTTTCCAACTTTTGTATATATTGCATTTTCACCAGTACTTTTTCTTCATTGAATGTTATTTGGAAGCCTGAAAAGTCTCATGACAGAGTGAATGCTATTTTATATCACAGCGATTCATTTTGAGTAACTCCGTCTGTTTAAATTTGTAATTTCCAGCGCGCAAGGGGTCGTCCACCTAAGTATTTGAGAGTCCGATTAGTCTGGAATCAGAGTGGAAGTAGTGGAATGAAGAGTCAGATCGGAGTTGGGACATGTTCAAGTCGTTTATATAGTTCGATTGAAGTATTTGGTATCATAGATTTCCTCTTTCTGATAGATCATAAAGCGGCTGCAGAATTTGTAGATATTGTTTTTCGTCAAGTTCCAATTCGGTCACTGTGGAATTTTAGAATAATTCCCTAGATATTGGGACCGCAGATAATCATGTGTAGCATCTGCGGTTCAAATGTGAAACCAAAAACGGTTGACAGTTCCAAAAGAAGACTGATTGACAATGGTTGTAACTTTTGTGAAGAGTAGGCCATATAGTAGTTTTTCAGTTTATCTCTATGGCCACCGATCACGAACCTCGGCGTGTGTACTACTTTCCATTTATGTTTGATTTTACCGCGAGAACGAACCGACCAGGCAGAACATTCGCATCGAGTAGTATGTCCTTTTTTAGGACTACCTTAAATGCTCCTTTTTTATAAGGTTCCTGATCACATCTCTCTTAGCAGCTGTCATTTCGAGGGAATAGGCATGAGGATATTTTCTTGTTATAAACTCAGTTAAAAAGATGTAATCCTGTATTGAAGGTGTCTTGAAGGATGAAAAGGTTGAGTTGAGGTCTTTGAAGAAGGATGTAGAGATCTTGCTGGGAGATAGGTAATGATTTACCTGTGCCAGTGAGGATGGACTTCGTCTGGAACCTAGTTGATCGTGAATGTGAACAAGTGTTGTAGAGCAGTCGAAGGGCGAGACCGTGAATAGTTCCCTGAACTCTCCATTTTTGGCAGAATGACCCTTCTCTCGCCAGACTAGAACTCTATCACCGGGTTAAATTATGGATTGAGTGGATTTAGAAGCGTTGTGTTTAAAACCTCTGGTAATCCGCATTCGGTCAATGTGCATC
>JAULBU010050049.1:0-13010 GCA_032358235.1 Odonthalia washingtoniensis | reverse complement strand
CAATTCAATTCAATTCAATTCAATTCAATTCAATTCAATTCAATTCAATTCAATTCAATTCAATTCAATTCAATTCACTAAACCAACCCATTAACATCCCCATCCCCATCCCCTCCTTCCCCTCCTCCCTCCCCTATCCTCCCTAATAAAGTCCCAAGTCCCAACGAAAATCGACAACATCAACCCCGAAAGCGACCACTACAGCAACACCAATCCAAACGACGACCTCGACCACAATAACGAACACCAACCACAACTCCTACCCCGACACCTACCACATCACCAACAACCAGACCGACTACAACAACAAAAGCAATCCCGACACCGACCACAATAGCGAACCCCACAGCGACACCAATTCAAACGATGATGACGACGACAACCCCGATGCCGACCACAACAACAGCACCAGCAATAATCAGCAACTGCAACAACAACAACTAGTAACAATAATAATGATAATAATAACAACAACAATAGTCCATCACCACGACCACAACACCGATCGCGACAACAACAACCACATCGACACCAATCCAAACGAGGACGACAACAACAACAATTATCAGCAACTGCAACTACAACTACAACTAGTGACAATGATAATGATAATAATAACAAAAAATCGTACTAATTCTCCTTCACTCCAACAGAATTGGAAGAGAGGGGGTGGAGGGTGTTGTGAATCATCAATAAAGAAACGAGCGGACAGTGAAACCATAATACCATTGATGCTTGAAAGTATACGACATCATAAACACGATTGAAAAGTTGCAGATAGAGCATTAAGTACATTCAATGTCCTTAATGCTTTATGTTGATCTACGCAAGTTGCGTAGATTAACAGTATCTGATGTATGTCGTTCAAGTATTGGAGAATTTGGCGGTATAGAATTAGTAGTAGGAATTATGAAATTTCATTCATTAATTGTCAGTATACAAACACAACCATGTTTAACATTAGCTAATTTAACATATGAAAATGAAGATAATAGAGAACAAGTTATAAAATTTGGTGGATTACAAACTGTAATAGCAGCATTTTCACAACATAAATCCGAAGAATATGTTCAAGTATGGGGATGTTTAGCTATTAGAAATTTTACTAATTATACAGGTTGAAGATATAATAAAGATAGTCATATCTATCGAAGCTGTTTCTGTTTTATTATGTACTTTAAAAAATTATCCTGATAGTTGTATGGTACTACAACATTGCGGGCATACGAGAGAAGGAAAACATATGATTGATCGGTCGGATTCAGATTCGGGGTTAGAAACGGATTTTTGGTTGGGTATAATCTTAAAAGCTGGATCAATTACAGATGCAAAAGAATTCAAAAAAATCAATTCCTGAATTAGATGCATCGTCAAAGGCGGCCTCAGGGAAAGATTCAGGCAATGAATCGGGATAAGATACTGCCTTGGGATCAGATATAAGGGCTGGTGGAAAATCCTGAACAGGGAAATTTATGGGATCTGCTGCAGTGGTGGGAAGAAGAACTGTTGAAGAAACGGGGAAAGGAGCGAGAGGTGTTACACGTAAAGTTGTAGGGCCAAGAGGGGGTATAGGTGTGGCAGACGGAAGGAATGAAGCGGAATAAAATGCAAAAGAAGCAGAAGAAGGCGGAAGGGATGACTTCAACGGAAAGGATGGATTCTTCCGAATCTTAGATGCCAATTTCTGAACAAGCGTGGAAAGCCAGACCACGCCTTTCACAACATCATCATCATCCATCCATCACCTTTCAATTAAACTCTACGTAACCGTGGTCATCTGTATTTACCTTCCAGCTGAGATCAGAAGTCGATCACTTTACACGTATCACCAACTATGACACGTTTACACTTCAAGCTTATGCTATTCCCATTTCTGAGACGCTGTCTGCGATTAGTTTCTAGGGCGTTCATTTCTTTAAAACGAACGCCATTCGCACCTTTCTCGCATCCTCCTTTGCTTTCTTTACTTACTTTTTTCTACTTTGAATAAACAATTCATTAGTAGTTACCGACGGAGACTACTATCTCTGTCAAGTAAGCGCCGTTCGCCCATACCGGCAACACCCGCTCTGCTCTCGTTCGCTCATATCCACCAGCCTTCGAAAAATCTCTCTCCGCCTATCTCCACGACCGCTCAACTCCGCCCACACTGAACACGCTCACATAATCAATAAGACCGTACTACCACCACGTGACGATATCAGTGTTAGAATCTACGATCGTGTTTACAGTACTGCACGATACTGGTCGCCACTCTATTTCGTCTCATCGCTGTACTGTCTTCCTATTCTCATCACTGTAATGTCTTCATATTCTCACCACTGTACTGTCTCATCTCACATCCACCTCCTTCTTTTAACCCATACTCAGTTACCGCCAAATACCACAAGTGGCGAGAGACTAACCCAAAGAGCTGATTTTATATCGCTTTAGTCTTCGCCGGTTCACCGTCCCCGGTGTGGTTCGACAATCCCCATTCCTGCACCGCAAGCGGAACCAATACTCGTACAGACAAGAAAAGGGACTCTTTACCCAAAAAATAAAAAACAACAACACCGAAACAGAAACAGAACACTAACACAGATCACAAAAAAACGAGAATCACATCATTATCAACTAAATTCAACTATATCATCTAATATGACAGACGACGAAATCCAACCAATCCACAACCACAACACACGAGGCGCATGACCACAGCAACCATCATCTGGTATAACACAACGACCGGCAGCTAGACCTTCTCAAGCTGCTACCCCGACCTTCTCAGATGAACAACTTCACCAGCACAAGTACTTATTAAAATGCAGCCAACAAGAACGCGACACTCATAACATCTCCAAAAACCTACGAAAAATTGCAAAATATTTTTCGGGGGACTACCCTGTCACCGAAGCAAGTTCATCACCGTTGCCAACAAATCGCCAAGAAATTCTAACAACCTTTGTGAACAGCCTTCCGCAGGAAAACTCACTGTTTGCCGAAGATTATTTCTCGATGCCCTTAACTTTAGTATTATTACTAAAGGATTGTGCTGATTTTTATGTTCTCCATAATCACGCCCAAATCTGCATCCCACATCTCGATCTCTCAACTGACAATTCGTCAAACCCCCAACTGCTCCTCTACCTATGGTTAGCAATAACAATTCGAAAAACAGAAGCAATTCTTCAAGGCATTATAGGAACGTTCAACAGTCGCAATTCCATCTTCTTCTCACCAACTCAAATTTAACCTCATCCCCAAACAACGTCCATATTCATCCTTCCGTAGTACCACCATGATCTTCTAAAGAATATCTACTAGCTTCTTCACAACCAACTCAGGACGTCATGGGACATGAGTCTCGCGCGATACCTGCTAGAATTGGTTATAGTATCCAAAACCCCCAGGGTCTTCGTGGTTCAAGTCCACAACAGTCAAATTCCTTCACTCCGCGAAACAACAATCTCCATTTCCCACCTTTCAACACCAGCCAAATTGCACAATCAATCTCCACACATTTTACACACAAATGTTTCGCTGGCGACATAGATGAATCAATACTAAATACCCTTCACGACTACGATTGCTACACGCGACAACTTGAACTAACCGACGATAAGAAGGCACTGTTTTCAGTAACATCCTACAAGAACCAGCAAGAACTCATTTTCTACTCCATTGGACTTCTTCTATGACCTTTGAAGATATCCATTCAATGATGTCAAAAGAGTACGACTCTAGAGACAGGCAGAAAGAAGCCCAAGCCCACCTCGACAGTCTTAATCTCGTTGTATTCATGGACTAAAATGACATCACTGATCCATGTTTAGGTTTGTCTAAGCTCTGCTCTTTCATAGACGAACTTGATCATCAGTGTATTCTCATGTGTAAAAGCGAGACCTACAAGTTAAAGATTTTAAGAAAGACTAGCGGTTCTTTTGAATTGGCAAAGAACCCCTGTTCAAACGGACTAAGTGGATATTTGAACTATAATTCGTTCAAAACCGCTCTTGCGCATAGCATTAAGCTTGAGAAGGAATGAAAACTGCTGGCCAACAACAAATATCCGAGCACAACGTTACTTTCTATGGCCAATACGCTAATAGACCATCTAGACAATCTGACTTTAGTTCTCCCCAAGGCAATCAATTAAGAACGAATTCAAACAATAATCAACTCACAAGATACAGCGGCAACAGAAATAACAATCAACGTTTCAAGTATCAATACCGAGAACCCGCCCCTGCTTTCGGCTCGCATTCCCGCCAAACTAATAACGCAGACTCTCGCCTCATTTGCTACCGTTGTGGATACGCCCCTTGGTCCCCATCTCATCGCTGTGCATCTGGCGCAATGAAGACCTACATAATAAACCGTCTCGAATCTGGTGAGAAAAGCACCTACATACTCGCAGAAGTCACTGTCCATCTTGAAATGGAAGCATTAAAAGATGATCAAAACAACAACCAAGAAGCCGAAATCATTATCAATGACAACTCCACGCTCTTTAACAATGAACTTTCATCTTTTATGGAAGAACCACCTTACACGGATACCATCGTATTAGACGAAGAAACAGACAAGAATAATATCAACTTGCATATCTCCCAAATTCTTTACACATCCATACACCACCCTACCTCCGCTCGGTCATCATCACCGCTTATTTCTCCCACAAATTCGTCCATCATCATATGCAGCGACATTCAATCCGTTAGAGCAACTTCGCAACAAGGCAAGGATCTGGTACCCACTTTTTTCGTAGACTCCGAGGCGCCCCGATCCGTAATAGGCAATGCTTCGCTATAAAGAATCAACCGCTTCTTCAACATTCGCAACATCACCTTGAAGGAGTCCTCTTTCTCGTTCAAATTTAGTGACACCACCAACCCTGCTCCTGGCACAGTGTGCTTTATCCTCCCCACGCCAAAATTAATGGACGACATTGTCGTTAACTTAGACTTCGTGGACGTTGACGTACCGCCACTGATTGGTCTAAATCTACTAGATAAACATTTATTGATTACAGACAACGTCCACAACAGGTTAGCTGAACGACGCCAAATATAAGATGGTAATAAGATTTACAATTTAGAAGGGTGGTATCTTCCGCTTTTCAGAAGCAACTCATCACACCTCCATACTACAATGCATCCTAAATCCTCAATCAATACCAACTTCAACCATCAACAACTACGCCGCTTAATCGTCACTTTTTCATCCCAGCCCCGCCAAACTGTTCAACTGATTAGAATGTGCTGACCCAGAAAGAACAGACTCAGAAACTCTTAAGATTATGACTGAGATCACCAATCGCTGCGATCCCTGTCAAAGAGTCACCAACGCGCCGCTCCGATTCAAGGTATCTTTCGGCTCGATTAAAGCCCGATTCAATGTACGTATTTTTGTATACTTTTTCTACATATCATACAAGAAATCGAAGTTACCCATTCTACACGTAATAGATGATGTGGATGTCACTTCAGCGCCGCCGTTAAATTAAAAAACATGGAAACAAATACAAAATGGAACGCACTAGTGAAGTGCTGGACCTCGATCTACACGGGACTGCCAAACAATAAAATTGTAGATCAAGGATCGAACTTTGGATAATCATTCATCCGCATGGCCGCGTTGGACGGAATTTTAGTTGAAAGAACTATAATTGAACCGCACAATGGCCTTTCAATCGTAGAAATATACCACGCTCCAATCAGGTCAACGGTTCGCAAAATTCTACTCGATCATCCCAATGCTGACTTTGAACCTGTCCTCGCATTGGCAGTTAAGTCAATGAACGACACAATGGGATCGGACTGTCCAGTCCCTTCCTTACCTTTTCGGCAAAATTCCATGAAAGCCCATCCCGAAAGACTCTACAACGCGATCAATAACAGACAAGAGGGGTAGAATTGCGGAAGTCGCTAAGCGCGAAATGCAAATCAATCTGGATAAACTAATAATCAAGCGATCTTCACATCACAACGCCCCAGCCGCAAAGGATAGCAACTTTGAAAATGGAGAATTGGTCCTAGTATGGAATAAGAAAGGTCATTCAAACCGAATAGGAGAGTTCATGTGCCCTTTTGAAGTCGATGATTTCGACCGTTCATCCAAATTGGTGCACATTTTTGATCTACGAAATAAGAAAGCTCACCCATTCAATGTCACATAAGTGAAATACTATATTTCTCCACACAACTTCTACCAATCCTTCATGAACTATCTAGGCACATCCCTTTCCAACTTTAAATCACCATCCGACTGCGACGACATCTTTCTCATCGAGGTCCTGACCAAAAAAGACCCAAGAAGCGAAACTACCGGAATGAAGCAAGCCAAGAAGGATGAAATAAGAAACTTGATGAAACGTGGTACCTTCAAAATCCTACTAAAGGAAGAAGTACCACCCAACGCCAACACCCTAAGGTATACTAGAAAAGCATTGTGGTAATTCCGAACTATGCGGATCACAAAAGAAAGGTTTCAGCATCGGAGCTGATTACAAGTTGGAATCGGGGTCATACAACGAGATGTTGCACAAAATTTTGTGTAGGTTGGTAAAACATGAAGATGAGATGTAACTATATGCTTTATAAATTCTGTTTGTTCTTTTCCAAGCTTGTTCGGACACCAATTTTTCGATAGTGACTGGTTCATCATCTGCCGTAAATGTTGTTTCTTGAGTAACTGGAGAAAAACCATCGTTTCTTGTAGAAATAACATCGAATCTTGATTTTGTTGAGTTGTAAAATATGTAGGTTGACATCATTGTACTGACTAGAGGAATGTCTATTGATTTTTCCAGTCTTGCCCACACTTCAAACATTGTGTTGACAAACGAACCCTATCCTAGTACTAGTTAAGTGTTTGATTCTCAGAATATTTCTATTGCTCGTCTTAGAATTTTCCCTTGACATTGTATCCAAGACAAATGAAATGCTGTGGTACAATAGGATACATTCAAAGGTTGTTGAGATAGAAATGTTGAATGGGTTCCGTCTAGGTTTTTCCCAGTTGACTGGATGATCATGTGAATGAATGTTGGACCAACTAATAATCTAGTTGAAGTAAAATTGTCAGTGAATAAGTCAGTGAGCATTTGCAGTGTGCGTTCATCTCTACAACCACATGTGTATGAGGCTAGAGACGCACGAGCTATCTGACGCACTTGCTGAGAACCCATTTCTGCTAGAATATTGTCAGCATTTGCTCCTATAGACTGGAATACCTTTCATAGCCATTTTTCTGTCATTCTCCTTGCTTTCTAAACGTGTTTTTATGCGCTTGGAAATCGGGTGTCATGGAACCTCAACCATTCTAGATAAGTCTTGAAGTTGACATTCCTGTAGTTGAATTTCTCTTTGCAATATGAACCGTAGAAACTGTCAATAAAGGAAAACAGCAGAAATCTAGTTAATTCAGATTCACTGGCTGAGTTTTCCCCGGTAGAGAATTTTCCAGTAGAGGTTGAAGATGACACGTTGTGGTTTTTCTCAGTTCCGTGTTGAAAAATAGGTTTAAAACTGTTGGGGAATGGGATGTTGAATGTTGAAATTGATGTAAATTTCTTGTGGCTAATGTCGGTGGAGAAGAATATATGGAGTGTGAAGTAGCTGTTAAAATGATCAAATTGTACGGCGTTTCTTTTAAGTTGACTTGATGTAATTAGATGTTTACGGTGCTGATATGATGATTTTGAAGAAAGTGTTGCTGAAAAGGTATTGTAACGCCTGTTGAAGGTCTTAATAATCGAGTAAGGGCGCAATATTCGATGCTAATGGCCGAATAATATGAACGAACGTGAAGAAGTTAACGTAACGGTAGCAGTACCGCGATGTTATGCCCGGAAAAGTTCTATAATGTTGTTATCTGGTATATATTGTAGAAAATTAAATATTTAATTTTCCGCAAGGCGTCCGGAAATGAAGAAAAAATGTTAAATTTTTCCTCCATATGGAGGAAATGTTTTTGCAGAAAATTAAATATTTAATTTTCTGCAACAAAAAATCAATTGTTTAATTTTCTGCAATTTTTCGGTCAATTTATACGTAGAAGAAAAAACATTTTGGAAAATCCAGGATTGGGACAGAAACTATTTGATTTCTAATTGTTAAGGATAAGGGCGTGAACATGTTTTAAAAGAGTTGTCAAATCGTCTCCATCCAAGGGGTACTCAGTTTATGTACCTCGATATTCCAGTCAATTTCTTTTTTTAGCAGTATCTAATTGAATATCCTAAGTGGCCGTGCCTCGATAATTATAAAATCCCGATTTCTTTTACCTTTACAGTGTGTTTGTTCTATTATCGTGTTATATCGTGTCCCTTGACGTGTGGTAATTGAAATCCTCTTCCCTGCTAAGATTAAGTAGGTTACGGGCTATGAAGATCTGAGATTCGACCATGTCCTCGCAGTCCACAGATATCGGAAACACGTTTTAAATGTGGAGATTCTCTTTTCTTGTGGCGTTGGGGTTTGATCAATCTAGGCGTGTTGGTTTATTGTTTACTTCCCTAGTTTTTAATGCGTTGTTAGGTACACAATTGTGAGATATGTATGTGTTGTTATTAATATCTATCTTATTTTAATTGTTCTTCGTCTCTTCTCCTGGGAGCAGTAACTATACTGACATACTGATGTCAGCTCCTAGCATATTTGAACTCTTTCCTGAGCAAGTTCAAATTCCAATTTGATTCTATTTACCAATAGTACAGTGTCTGTCTGGTGTGTTGATTCTTAATGATACTGTACAATAGTTTACACGTATTAAACCTCTTTGTTTTTACATGTACTGTACTGGTGTAGAGGTATACATTAATGGTGTATTCACTGTGTAGTCTCCTGTCTCTACCTTGATCTTTCCTCATAATTAATGTACCCATGTTACTTGTTTTCCGTTATCTCACGAATATCTTGCTTGAATATACCTTCTAGAGGTGTTTGGGGTATAAATTATGATACTATACGTCTGATTATATGTGTTTTGTCGTTTGTTGTAGAATGTGAATTATACTGCGAAATTTTCAACGATTGCGGAGTAGTTGTTAATCGATAACTTTCTTTTATTCTTCGATTGTTCGTGCATTTTTCCGTTTCTTTCAATGATTAATTGCAACGTGCAAATTTTTAAAATGAAATTGTCGAGCCAACTTTTCTCGAGCTACTATTTTAGTGTCAACTCACAGGATACAGTGTAGGGTACACCTATTTACAGTTGTACAGTACAGTATTCAAGGGAGACACTGGCAGACTTAACTCGATGAAGTACAGTACTAACAGTACTGTAACGCCATCATCCAAAACGGTGCACATGAATAGAATTTGAAAACATTTGCAAATTCTAACAGTTGAATTTATCACTCGTGTTGTGACAACATCTTCTGGAAGGTGATGATTCTATAAATACCGAATCCCATTCGGGAGGAAGGTAAAAGGAAATAAATTACAGATTATTTGAAACCTAAACCACAATCCAGATTTGCCAGCTGCAACTGCAGCAACCCAGAGAGGGACCAGATCCCACAAAGAAGTCAACAAGAGCATAGTGGTGAAAACTACGTGTGTACCAAATCACTCTGTATTCAGCGTTTTTCGCGGCATCAAGTGACCCAACTGCGAATCCAGGGTTGGTGTGGGCTATTGTAAGTTAGTACCATGGCCTTACTATCTCCGCAACGTACTGCAATGTAAGAGAAGAAATCTTATACAAGTGCAAAGCACTTCTACTTCTGACACGTGTTGACTTAGTAACCCCTAAATAACCGAACTAACTTAACAAGAGAAATAGGTAGAAACGCGAAACCGGGTGACACATTTAATTTATCTAGAAGGTAGCCGGAGCGTAATGGAGGAAAGGAGGAAGCACTAACGGGGGTGACTTAACAGTTATTACTTTGTTAATTAAAGTATTTATTGTTATACTAGTTCGTCTACCAGATATAAAAACTCCGGATCGTGAAACCTACTACGTTTGATGTGACATCCACCTCCATACCTATCCATACCTAAAGGTATGCAGACTACAAAAATGGAATTTACTGATATGGATAAAGAGACATTTCAAGAAGATGATAATTTTACAGAGTTCATAGACTATCCAAAACCACCCGAACCAATGCAACTGAGGAAAAAAGAATGTATACAAGAAACATTCATTACAGTATAGCAGAGAAATCCTTGAAGCATATTTTATTGAGACAGAGCCTTCCAGTCCGTAACCAAGGTACTAGTTCCACGTGTCGTGGACCTACTATACCCTGGGTTCGTCGGGTCAGGGTTTAGTCCGTAAAACCTTGTTCCGTGGTCTGAAATCGTCTTCATTTTCCTTGATTATCGCTTATAAACAGCCAGTGTTTTCTAGGAAATTTCTCTGCATTTTTCTTTTCATATTGGCTTTTTGTTCTTTATTTATAGGACAGCTCACCCTCCAAAACTATTCCTCCAGTCTTTCCTCATATCTCCACTAGCTGACACTAGTTCTCCAGAGCTCCTCTTAACTGACACCAGTTTGGTTGAAACACGTGTATAGGGTTCTCGCTCCATCACGTGTCGATTTCTATATATACATTTCTGACCGGTATTCCCTCACATCGTTAACTGCATTGTACAGTATTTAACTGTTACTCTTGTCTGCCACGTGTGATCTCCCATACGTGTGTCATACTGTACGCTATTGTTTATCTGCCCTGTATGTTTTGTTACGTCACTTTACAGTGTACTTGATTCTTTGTTTTGTTTCAGTCTCTGTTTTTGCCGTTCTTCGTGTGACAACTTGTGCTATACTCCCCCCTCCAAACAAAGCATTATCAGGAGGACTTTCCGTATGTCTAAATTACAAATATGGTTTCTAATGATGATGATTTTTTATGTCATGTCTTCGCCGCTTGTCTAACCTAGATATTTTACCATTTCCTGTTCTGCGTCTGCGTCTACGAAATTTCTATTTTTGTCGATGCTTCCATTAATCCCTATATTTCATCCATCATCAGCAACATTCAGCGCTACACCTATGCACGCGTCCATATTTATTGTAAGGTACTTCTAATAGCCTGCACAGCTGTGGCCGCCATTTCATCCTTCCTGGTGTTGATAAGAACCTCTGTACCAATTTAGGTACGTCGTCCTCCAGATTTTGCAGAGGTTCCCAGGTGCTCTCATTGGTTTCAAAACCTTTCTAGCGTTCCTGCACTTGGTGATCTCTCTTTGACATGACACCGCAGATTCGTCAATTTGTCAACCATGAACTCTTGTTCCGCGTGTGCTACATGCGCTAAGAGGTATTCTTCAATCCCTCTCTTGGATTCTTTGTATAAAGTCATGCGGATGGAGTGGATGAAGACGATGATACAATCGCTAATTTCTTCTACCAGTTATAGAAATGAGGAAAGAACTGTTACGACTCGTCGTGGGCCTCTACAACGTGAGGTCAGTTTTTCGTCATGGTGTAATTCCCGCTTCGCATTGAGAACGAAGTCACCAATGTTTGAATTTGTCGTGACCACTTCTTTTTGAGCCTGGAACGTTCCTGTGTACATTTTTTGGTCACGTTGTTATCTGCTTACTTTTGTATTTGTTCAACTGCGTTCATCAGACGTGCTATGGTTACCAACTTCCTCTCTTTGATCGATGATAAACTTTTCGTGTTGTCTGTTTGGTCGCTTCAATCAACAACAGGGTCGTGTCTGCTCTAAGTTCATTGAAGCAGGTGCTCCGGGCGTGACCACCTCTTTTCCTTGAAGGGAAATGATTCAAGATGATTTGTACCATGTTCACAACTGGGGTTAATATCTTTGCGGCCACCTAAACTCTTCCAGGAACTCCCCGATTGCTCTAAATATCTCTCTGCATCCATGCTGTATAGTACCGTTCGCCCATGGCGTACAGGCGTGCTGAAATGATGCTTTACTTGGAGCTCCCGATGCAATCCCACCATCACTTCGTTCTTAAAATCGGATCCCTAGTCGGAAACACATAGTTTTACCATAACAAACGTCTTGAACCACGACAACAATCCCCCTACCGCCTCTTCGGCATTCTCCATTGTTGATGGATGCAAACAAATTTACACGGAGAGGTCGTCTTCTATCATCAATATGTATTGCTCTACTGCTTCTGCTTTCCTCATGTACAATAAATCGAAATGGAGGATCCCGTTGAGTTTGATTTCATGAAGCGCTTCTCCACGTGACCTTGGTGTTCGGTGGCCTCCTAACTTCAAAAGGAAATGTATGCACCAGTGACAAAAGTTTTTACCATCTACTTGCATCGTTTTCCAAACCACTACTTTACTTATGATATAGAGCGTCATCTGTGCCCCGCGATGCACACCTGCTCCCATTTGTGAGACGATGCACAAGCGTAATTGTAATTCGATATCTGGCTCCGGTATCCACATGCATCCCCGTTAATCTTTGTGAGTCCATTATCTGCCATTTCCCCATAATAACATTTTACTTTATTCCTTCTGTTGGTACTAACTCTTCTTTATGTATTCTATTCTTGGTCAGCCAAATTCTTCTTTTCAGAACGGTGCGATGGGGGCCACAAATAATGTTGTGGACTTCTACCTTTCCAACGTCAGTATCAGGGCTGCCCATGTAGTCATCAAATCCGTCCATACATTATCCTCTCCCGTCACATGCTCTATCACATATCTGTATGATGACAATTTCAGTGCCCAGCGTATGAGCTTTGAAGAAGTGTGCAAGTATATGCCTCAATTTTCTCACTATGGGTTGAATATGTATAACAAATTTTTATGATCTGTGAAGAGCAAAAACCCATCCGAACATTTGATCAGCCAGCCCATCCTCTCACACACAGTGACAATAGCCTAAGCCTCCTTCTCCATGATTGACCAACGGCTGAAAGCTCCATTTCATTTACCCAACATAAAAGCAAACGGTCCGTGACGTTGCTCCATATGCACCTTCTCCGTGTCTTTCTGGGGTATCTGGGTGATCATAACACCACAGAAGTCTGGGGATGCGTCAGTACAGAGGAATAGCCTTTGATTAATGTCAG
>JAULBU010050038.1:0-13010 GCA_032358235.1 Odonthalia washingtoniensis | reverse complement strand
GGGAGGGGGGGCAAGGGGATGTAGGGAAAGAGTTTTAAAAATCAAGAAGGGAGGGAGACACGTATGAAACGTGTAAACGGTTTCATGAATCTCGGGCGCAAAATAACTTTGCAGCTCCCGGACCAACATTTATTGTTTTGCAAATTCAAAAAATGCATTGTGATTGGTAGATGGGTGAATGCAATTACCTGATATGTGGCTAGCAACTACTGCTGCTCAAATCATCCAACCACATCATCCATCCCCATCCCCCTCATTTTCAACCACAAATCCAAAACTAATCTCTCTAGGACAGAGAGCTGTCTCTCCACAACCTTCTTTCTTGCGTTTTTTTCTCTCTTTTTCTAAAATTCCTCAACCCCAACATTCATCACCCCAAAATCGAACTAGCAACCATCACTAGCAACCATCACTAGCAACCATCACTTAGCAATCATCAAACCAAACGGCGTCAACCTCCGACATTCAATCATGGCACCTGTTTACGCTTTCGTGTCCGGCGGACCACTTTCTCTCAAGTCGTCTTCGCTTTTTAATAACACTATCACATCGTCCAAAAGCCCATTCATCGTAAATTCAATCAGGTCATCATCACGTTCTGCACGTCTCCATTCAAATGCTGTTGCCACGCCACGTATGAGCGGAGCACCATCTGCACCAGTCATAACCAACGACACCTGGGTAGCAGCCCCCGGCTCTGACAAATCCCATCACCATGTCGATGCCAAGATAGCCTCCAATGTAAGTGAATGCATGGCCGCGAAGGGGATAACGCGCCCTGTCATAATCGGTGTCGCTGCCGACTCAGGTTGCGGTAAGTCCACATTCCTTCGCCGTGTAACTGGTATCTTCGGTACTGAGGTGTCGAACACACACACGCCCATAGGTGATTTCATAACTGTTATCTGCTTAGATGATTACCATCTACATGACCGAAAGGGTCGTAAAGTCGCCAAGGTGACTGCGCTAGACCAGGCAGCGAACAACTTTGAGTTGATGGCAAGTCAAGTACAGGCATTGAAAGAAGGAAAGGCTATCATGAAACCTATTTACAATCATGAAACTGGTGAAGTTGACCCTTGTGAATTAATCGAACCAAACCATGTCATCGTCATTGAGGGGTTACATCCAATGTACGACAGCAGAGTCAAGGCATCATTAGACTTTACCATATACTTGGATCTGGCAGATGAAGTTAAAATCGCTTGGAAGATTCAAAGAGACATGGCAGAACGTGGACATACGTTGGAAAACATCTTAGCATCCATCGAATCTCGAAAGCCAGATTTCGAGCAGTTTGTTGATCCTCAAAAGCGAGATTGTGACGTCGTCATGGAAATCCTTCCAACGACATTGATCCCAGACGATACGGAACGTAAAGTATTGAGAGTTCGATTACTCCAAGATGAGAATAAATCAAACTTCGACCCGATTTTCCTGTACGATGAGGGCTCTACTATCGACTGGATCCCATGTGGAAGGAAGTTGACTTGCAGTTACCCTGGTATCAAATTCCATTACGGACCCGACACCTACTACGACAAGGAAGTGTCTGTGTTTGAAGTGGATGGGTCATTCGAGAAATTGGAGGAAATGGTTTACGTCGAAACGCATATCGAGAAAGCAGGTACGAAATTCTTCGGTGAAGTTACACAAAGTTTGTTGAGAAATCCGAACGCTCCCGGAAGTAAAAATGGTACTGGCCTCATCAAAGTCATCATGGCTATGATGATGCGTACCGTTTATGAAAGAGTTACTGGTAACGAAATCGCAGTTTCCTCAAACTAAGATGATTTCTATCTGTTGGATTGGCGTTTGCCTTGTCTTGGTGCTTTTGCAAGTAATGTTTTGTTCTTTCATCCACCCACTCCCTTCCTCCCCACTATTTTTTTCCTTGTTTGTGTTTGTTTGTGTTTGTTTGTGAATGAAAATTTTGATCTTTTATTTTTTTGTAAGTACTTTCTTCTTTGCGCTCCTATTCACTTCCTTAGTCTTTTCTCCACTGTTCCTTTCCTTTTCACTGTTCCTTGTTCCCCTTGCTATGACGTTTGCTGTAGTACAACGCCGTGCGATGACCTCCACGAAAATAAAACGTCACTTCGTTTTTAAAAGTAGAAGGAATGGGTAGAGTTTGGAATCAGTCAGTAGAAAAAATAAATCTTGATATAAAAAAGTTGCCGTTATCAAATAAAACAGTTTTTCCCCCACGGGGAATTGAACCCCGGCCTCCCGAGTGAGAGTCGGAAATCCTAACCACTAGACCATAGGGGACATGAAGATCGAGGACGGTGTGTCAGATTATATAGTTGATTATAAAATAATTTAATGCAACCCACACTACTTTCTAACATGTTAATAACAAAATGTATACAGTATAGCGATGCTGGTTTGCCAATTACTAGGTGGTGTTTGAGCTATCTTCTGTCTTGTCTTGTCTGTTCGTTGTTTGTTAGCTCGGCTATAATCAATGATAACGGGCAAGGTTTCAAAATTAAACTCGCTAGCTTTTGCGACCTGTGCAATCAAGACATCCAGACTTGTTATTGAATATGGCAGGTGATGTATACTATATTTGAGGTCTCAGCTGACATAGTAGCCAGAATCTGAATTAGACATCAGTAAAGGAAATAGTAATGAAACATAAGTCCCGAAAGCACAGAAATGAATCGCTGGAAATTGAGTAGCCTTTTCCAACTCAGTCTGTTGTTACAGGATGTATGTTAAGGATGTGGCACTGATGGCCCGGATGATCCGTTATTGATTGTTTAGGAGGTAGGTGTCCTTTACTGAGGAGCATATGACTGATAATGTTGGCATTGTGTCAGCTTGGTTGCGGATTTTGCAAAGCACCTGCGACAGCCGGGATGTTGACGACTTGTCCAGCTCGGTGTAAGTTGAGATTTCATGTTTGGATTTTAGTACAGCTCGAATGAGTGAGTGAGAATGTTCACGAAAATTGTGTTTTCTCTATCGGTTCGACTACAACCTTGGGCGTAGGAGTTCTGATGGGGGGATCGTTATTAGCCTCAGTATTATAACCAGCAGAATATATATATATATATATATATATAATCGAAGATAATGACTGGGACTTTCGTTTTTTTAATTATTATTATTAGCAAAAGTCGTCGTCATCGTCATCTTCATCAGTTTCTGCATCATCCCATACCACGTCATCACTAGAAGGCACGCCTTTCTTAGCCACGTCTTTCGCCAACGTTACTGGTCGTCTCTGCCGTCGTTTCGAACTTTCCAATTCTCCATTCCCTGTTTCCTTTACATTCGCTTTTTTTTCTTGTCTACTACTCTTTGTCTTTGACTTTTCTTTCTTTTGTACAACTTGTTCTGATTTTATCTTCGTCATTCCTGAATCCACTTCGTCAATCTCGTTTGTATTTTCTTCCACTTCTGCCTCCTTCACGACATGATCACCATCAATATCACCATCACCAACGCCTTTGTCAACGTCGACAGAAGTTGTCGTTGACATGGAGGATACAATTCCAACTTTAACAACGTCCTTATCATCTTCTTCCCCTTCCTTATTTTTAACCTCGTCTCCATTTCCCTTCGTTACGTCCTTGATTTCCGCATCATTCTGTTTCTCAATTTCATTTGCTTTACTTTTATCCTTAACAACGATGAAAGAAGGTTCAATATGAAGAACTCGTCCCTCTCTAGCAGCTCGGTATCCCGCCTTCTGTGCAACAATTCCAATACATCCTAGGTTGAATCTCCCAGGCGTCACGAGCACCGCAGCCAGTCTGACACATCTCTCTGCACCAGGAGCCACAGAACGGAGTGACACAGCAACATCTCCAGCCCACATCCTCCCACGGTCACCATCTGCAATCCCGCCTACGGGAGGTGCGGACACCATGACGTCTACAACGCCACGCGAAACATTCTTTAGGCGTACCATGACGTCAACCACAGCTGGTAACATAACCTGTTGCTGTTGTTGTGTATCTTGGTAGAAATTGTGTTCAATTTCAGCAGGGTGTTCGATCGTAACTTTGATCGGTTCTTCAGTTTGACGATTGCGATGAGGACTTTCATTGATGTCAGATACGCGAATATTCGAAAGAGATGTTGATGGAGAAGTCGCTGACGTAGGTGTTGATGAATTACGTCGATTCTGATTCAGTCTTCCCATCCATCGTGTAGGGTCCAAGGGCGGTAAGTGAATGTCTCCCTGTGCTCCATTGATAGAACGCCATCGCACAGCGATAAACACCCATTCTTCATTATCTCCATCCTTTGCAACGGCTGGCCATCCATGTCTCCCAACAAGTAAGAAATGACGTTCCGCCCTATCTCTTTCTACCTCTTCTTTTCGTTGTTCAATTGGCACCAATTCAATACTACCACATTTCCATTCATTCGCATTTTCATATTTGTCATGTTGTTCATTTCTGACAACTACTACGAATACGGTAGCAGTCTGATTACTTAGTAATGTTGTAGGTGAAGGTGTCACTTCTTTCATTGATGAATGTGACCCATCAGATACAGGCACATTAGCATCTTGTAATACATCAGGTTTCCATCCGGCTTTACACTTACATGCTATCACAATATGAGATACATGCATTCTCCCGTTATCCTCGACGGATAGTCCAGCATGTTCAACCTCAACACCGAGTAACACACCCTTTTCATTATCAGCACATGCAGTCGTCTCATGCATGAAACGAGGAAATGCTATTACACTACTTCTGACACGGACTGATGTAGCTGCTCTACACACACGTGCGTTTTGAATCCCGTACGCTATGATTATCTTACTGTGACATATGGCAGATCCGTCATTTGTTTCCAAAAGTTTGTTGCGTAATGATTTAGATCCTTTCTTTTTGTTTGATGAAGTAGAAGACGAAGAAGAAAGTGAAGATGGAGGTACGGAAGCTCGTAACCATACCGAAAAATAAGTTGATGAATTCGGTGCGATATTCACTTGCGTCGCAGCGGCGACAAAAGCATCTGACGGATCGACCGTTTCATCATTGGCACCGATGGCACATAATGTCGTTGATGTGCCTGAACATGAATGAATGGGTTGCACGTCTATGAAAATCGAATTAGGCATCCCGGAACGAATGACAATCACATCGTTCATTGGCAACTCCCCGACATTGTCTACCACGAGCGTCGCTCTTCTCAATTCCCCCATTCTCATCACGATCGGTTTTTCTTCCACTTCTTGTTCCTCTCTGCCCTCGCCGAAATTGATCTTTTTCACACTTCCGACCTTAACCCTTTCCTTGTCATCTTCTTTGATCGTACCATTACCATTCTGCATCACCCCATCATTCATTATAATCCTAGCTCGTAATCTAGGAGCAGCATCCACGATACGTGCGCAAAGACTTTGATCCTCTTCGTACAACGGCAAGTCACTAGCACGTTGTTTTCTCGTCGCGTTAAGTCTCTTACCTCGCTTATCTAACACACAAAAACCTTTAACGTCTAAGGAAGCTTTTGGAGAAGCACTTCCCATTCCAATAGTAAACCTCCAGGTCAAACCCACAAATTTTAACAATCCACTCTGTTTAAGAACAACACTCACATAAATCTCCTGCCTCTCACAAGGTTTTAAACCCACTCCATCTAACCCTTTGAATTCCACGACATCGTCATTCATATCATGTTTACTATATAATTTACCATCCAGTGAAATAACAGCATGCAAATCATCAACGAATACGGGAAATTGTAACGGATTATACATTGATACTCTTAATGTAACGGGTTCACCTGTAACTGCTCCTCGATGTAGGAGTGAACGTTCACGTGTAGCTTCACGTCTCTGCCGTGCAACTTCACGAATACGACGTAATTTCATCTCCACTGAGCCTCCAATGGAAGATGATCCTCCATCACGTTTCGCAATCGCATCATTTCTCCGTAGTTCAGAAACCACGTTTTCAACACGCCGTTCTCGTTTCGGTACGGAAATTGATGCTCGTTCAGAGTTACGGTTATTCTTGACCTCACCTTCATAACGAAAAGTTGATTTTTGTTGTTGCTCTTGTGTTGTGTCATTGTTGTTGGCAATGCCGCGTACTTTACGTACCCACTCCCAGTCTTCGAGTACGTCATCTTCCAATGTTCGCCATGCCTTTTGTCTCCCTTTGTCCCCCCGAACCATATCCATAGTTTCTACCACAGTCTCTCCACCAACCATTTTTCCATCACCGTTCTCACATTTCACAACTGGAAAAGATGCACCAGAATCCCATGTAACTTTTCCCTTTTTGCTGCCTTCATCCTCACCTTCGCCAACCCATTTTATAAACGCCCTGACAGTACTTCCCTGCAACTGAACATCCGTAGTGGCAGAAGTTCCTGAAAGCACGGATGCAAAAAGTGAAAGAGCAACCTTCTGTTTCCCTTCCGCTGCAGCTGCGACAGCATGTACCAGCGTCACATGATGCAATACATCCGGCCGCCACAAAGCACCCTCATCCACAGAGTTTGACACTCGTCCTGCAAGTACATCATACCCCAACGCCGACAGTCGGATCATGGATACGAAAGCGTACAGCGAAGCACGCCGTCTCCTTCCGGCAAGTAGTGCGGCATCTGATGAAGCCGCTGCTAACACAGCTAAAGCAGCATCTATGAAAGCACTTCCGGTGGCTGCGGTTGTAGTCATATTTGTCGCTATTGTAGGCGATATAGACGAAGTGGATATTGAGATTGCATCACGTGCTTTAAGTAACAGGGACAAAACTAGTTGATTGGTTGTTATTTTAGATATGGATTGAAGTTGGGAATGATTCTTAAGGTAAGAGGTTAGGAAATGAGCAGCTCTTAAACATGCTCGAACTGTTAGTTCAGGACGTGCGGCACGAGCATAAGAAGCTATCGCACGTTCGAATGATGGAATCACCGCAACAGGTGGAGCGTAAACCATAGCTCTCGAAATCGCAGTCATTTCTTGCGCAGATGCTTCATGCACCCCTGCTAATCCAGTAAGCGATCGACAATCTGTGGATAATTGAGTATATGCATCTGCAGCTTCTGTAAAACGACCTGCGACAAATGCATAATCCGCATGTCGCCTTGCGAGACCTTCTGCGGATGCTGGGTCAAATTGTGGTGCATGTAAAGCTGCACTGAACGATGGTGATCTTGACGGTAATGATGGCATTGAAGATGAGGCTGATGTTGCTGTTGATGTCAACGTGGAGGTTGTTGTAGAGGTTGAAGCTGAGGATGATGTGGGTGATGATGAAGAAATTGAAGAAGTCGGTATTCCATCAGGGAGAAGTAATGGTGGGGGTGTTGTTGATGTTGATGACAACCATGAACGGAATGATGTACGTGTGGCTCTTCTAGCTCTGTATGCAGCAACGGATGCTTTGTTCGCTCTTTCAGAAGCAATTGAACGAGCAAGAGATACCAATCTAGCAACGACGGCTGATATACTCCTTTCCGACAATGACGCTGACCGATCCTTCCCATCATCCACATCTTTATCTCTATCATTATCATTGTTATTCTTTTTTCTTTTACCAGACGCTGGCAAGCGAACGACGTGGACACGATGTTCATCAAGTGCATTAACGGCAACAGGAAGTGCATTAGACAATGCAGAATCATCAAGTCTGGATAACTCACGTACAAACAGTAATAAATGCTCATTATTGTTATCACCACCATGATCAACAACTGAAAATCCAGGTTCGGCAGCCCATGCAGCACGTACTGAGAAAACAGGATCACGTAAATGAGAATGCCTGACGACTGCAGTGACCCTCTCCAGTGCATTTGTGAAATTATCAACAGCGTTTGTGGATGATGTTGACGACTCTAAAGCGTTATGTATGGCACGAGTAGCATGTAGTCCTAATGGTGGTGTTTCCTTGTTACTTGTTATTAAATGAACGTTTTGTCCATCATCTTCTGCACTGTTCAATGTCTGTAATGTTTGAGTTAGAAGGTCGTGTGCTGTTGGATATGGCGTGGATGTACGGACTATGGCGTCACAGTCTAGCGATGAAGTGAAGGATATTGTCGGCCCGTGGCGACGGGATGTTGCGGTGGTGAAGGGAAGGTCTTGCATGCGGTTGTCTTAGTTGAATCTGCCTTTGCCTTCTTCTCGGCCTGCGCGATCTTCGGATTATGGTGATCTGTAAAGGATGTAGTTCAATTGGTTTCTGTCGTCGTTGTACTGGGATAATGCTGATGAGCATGAGGATGAGGATGTGATCAAAACGAAAAATAAAATAAAAAACGTTGCTCCTTTGTTTTGTTTTGTGAAATGTTCCGACGCTTTTATCTTTTGACGATCGTTGAGATGATGACGTTTTTAAACTTCACATTAAGGAAAATGACGGCCCATTTAAAAAATAATTCTACTTGCCCCCAGTCCTGCCACTTAATCCATTGTACAGTAATTGTGTTTTGCATTAAAAAGCGAAGGCCTAAATTTTAGGCCTTCTCTTTAATAGCCAACGTGGTCCCTACACGTCAATAGATAAAACGTGTAACAACTTCATTGGAGTAACTTTCGTATTATCATTACTGTACCTGTGCAATCAGAAAGAATAATTAGTGTGGCTGGCTAAATGTATTGCTCGCGCCATTTTTGTTGATCCACAGTCTCTCGTTTTGATCCGCAACATTCTGTCGCTTTACAACACATCAGTTCTGGCGCTCTTTTTAGTCCTCCACCAACGTTTTTTTGCTGATAGACATGTCACAAAGTACGAGCGCGAGGAAACAAAACGTTTTGAAAATCACGGTCATTTTACAACCAACTTACTCTAATTTCAAGAAGTTCAGAAGGTAGTCAGTCTATTTTTATTCATGAATAATATTGTGGTCCATATCTACTAAGCCACATGATGCACGTCATACTTCGATCGTGGAAATCACAACGAATATGTCTTAGATAACGTCGTCAACCGGTGATGTTCAAATTTATCGAATTTAAATGCAGCTTAAAGTCAATTACTGATGACTGAGGCGTGAATTGAAATCATAAAGAAACAGAAACAGACAAAGAACGCTTACCTAAAGTACTGCAGTAAGCCAATAAAAAACCATCCCGAAACCCAAAATCAAGCATCAATAGCAAACTGTTTCAAAAGTTCCAAAGGCACGGTTTCCAAGGTTTTTTCATGAGTAGAAGCAAGTACAATCGGACAACCTTTACCGTTTTCTGCAGCCTCCAGCCATCTAGAAGCACACACGCACCAACCATCACCTTCTTTCAATCCAGGGAATCCATATTGTGGAGCAGGAGACATCAAATCATTTCCCTTTGATCTACTGTACTCCAAAAATTCCGTGGTCAACCGAGCACACACAGTATGCACCCCGTAATCTTGGGGACCTGTGTGACAGAACCCATCACGATAAAACCCTGTCTTCGGTGAATTACAACATAATTCTAACGGACCACCTATAACGTTACGTGCTTGAGTTTGTTCTGTCTTTGGATTAGATGGTGCTTGCTGAGATGACATTTTCGTTGATGATAATAATTGTCGATGGCAGGTTTTCGGTGAGTCACGTCGTCGAAGACAATTCAGTAATGTTTTCGTAGTTGATCCTTGAAGGATGTTTTTCGAACGTGCTGGTAGAGGTGGTGAGAGGAGGAAGGCGATCATGAGGACTATGTAGATTATCGATAAAATTTTCTTAGTTATCGTCGTTAACTTCGACCTCGGCTTCGTTGTCATCTCGGTTCGATGAGATTGGGAAAGAAAAAGCTAGTTGACTTCAAACCAGAGTATTCATTTTAATGTAGTGTTTACAGTTTTCAATGGGAGCCAACAGAATTGCAGCATTTTATATTTTTTCTGTAATTACAAATGAGATTGTATAATCGGCTCGTGACATCACAATGCGATGTCATTTGAGTAGTGCCACATGTTGATGTCATCAACATGTGGCACTACTCAAATTTGTCTATTTCCAATGTTTTAGATAAGAATTCGTTCGCACTTCCCTCCCTTCGATACAGCAGTCTAAAACTTTGGAGGAGATTATTCTGGATTAATACAGGCAGGCGTTGACGTGGAATCATCAATTCTGTTACTGCAGTTGGAAGTGGGACGGACGTTGGTGCCACCGGTTGTTGGGCTGCAGCTGGTAAGGCCACATGTCACAAACCGCTCATGTAGTAGCTGATGCATGAGTTAGACCATCAGGATAGGCGCAGGTTATTTCGGCCGTGAACATACGGACTCAAGCTTCTTCAAGCAATGTTTGATTGTCTAATTCGGTTATCATAGCTCAACAACAGAATATCAACATCAAGTTTCATAAACAAAACAGCAGTCATCGCAGTCACCGTAGTCAACTGAACAGAAATTCAACATCAAACTCAGCCACAAGCCTTGGGACAACCGCGATGTGTGGAAAGAAGGCAGGCTAGAAGACAGATCACATAGGATCAAGTGATATTAGGACATTTTTGTAGACATTCAATTAAATTTCTGGCTCGTATCGAACAAGGGAATCCAAACACATCGTCTACCGAAGAAAATGGAAATGAGCAAATCAAGCGTGTGTGGGCTCACTAGAAGCAAATATCATGTCCACAATTATTCGACCCCGTTTCAACCTTTGTTCTTAGTACACACCCCGGAGTTAGAGATGTAGATGTCAGCCATGAATTTAAAGATTGTTAAAAAAGTGAATTCGAATAGGTTTTTATCTAGAACAGTTCTGAGATCCGACGCCATGCCGGTGCTTTGGAAGGGCATGATTTAGGAAAGGAAGAATAGCGCGATGAAATAATGAACGAGAATGCCATACATACATAGCCTCCCTCAAAGCTTTGCTGGTTACTTTAAAAAAACAGTGAGATCAATTATATGTAGAGAGTCTGTGATGAGTAACTCAAATGGGTAGTAACTCAATTGGTTTTTCTTGACTGTTATTGCTTGCAAAAGATCGTGGAAAGTTGTTATAATCATCAAATTCGAAATGCTTTTTATGTTGTTAAAACTTTTTTTTTATGTCCCATGTATCAATATGGTATGGTGAAATTTTAAATTCACCGTCCTGATTATGTCGACAGTTTCCTGTATGGTATGTGACAGTTGACAATTTAGTACACCATTTTCGGCAGCATTGTTTGTATACAATTTTTCTGTTTTGTAAAGAAAATATTAACTGGACTGTTCGTCAAAAACATATCAACCATCCCAAAATCAACGTACACGTTAGTGAAAGAGAAACTGAACCGACAAATTGGAAACACTTGTGCATTTAAGATGGCGGCACTGGATGGGTTATGCTCAGCTTCTGCGACAACTTGGGCATAGGGTTGATATTCATAGTGTAATAGGTGTGCAAATGAAAATTATTCGTATGAAAGCCGCAGAGTTCGTATTTAAGCAATGCTAAAAAGAATACTAAAGTAGGTTACTTTTCGCTCCGACCGTGAGAGTGAGGAAACATGGCTTAATGTTTTTTCACCTCTGAAGGAATTAAACGGATTTGATGTTGATGCTAGGATAATGATTGTCGATCAAGAAAAATCTATAGACACGGCATTCCGTGCGAGAATGGATAGGGCACACCTTTTTTTGGATCAGATGTGTGTAAAGAAGAACATGATACCGAAACTTGCAGCAGAAAAAGCACAGGGAATACATCAACCATCAGTTCAATTTATTTAGGGAACGATATGGCGGAAGCTACATCGTTTTGAGCCCGAGTTTCACAGCTGATAAACTTCAATCGGTGGAGTCACGAATTGGACCTTGCATCAAATCGGTTATTGCGTATTCATTGTTTCTAGCCAAAAAATAAGTACAGTAGTGATGAGAACAATATTAGATCCTATTTATATAGATCCTATCAGATCCATTAGAACAAAAGAGTGGCAGCGACAAATATGTTATTTGCAGGCAACAGTTACTGTAGTGCTGAGTTGGAGTGTACGTTTGTAGCTATGAAGAATTTGCACTGACAAACTGTTAATATTGAAAACATTCCAACACGCACACAATCAATGAAGATAGTCCGGTATTACGTGGATAACTACCTTCAGAATCATATTGACGTTGTGTTGACATTGACGGACCGATTTTAAACAAATCCCTCGTCTGAAAGTGTGCCAAAAGTTCCAACAAGTCTTTGGCGTGACAGAAATTCCGATTCGGAATGCAGCAAAAGCTCCAAGTACAGAACACAGCAGTCCCGATTGAAGACCGGGACACCGTAAACATGACATGGGCCCTCTGCAATGATACAAAGAACGGGACCACCGAGTTATGTCATAAACAGATTTTACAGGGGCCAAGAGAGAGAGAGAGAGAGAGGAGAGAGAGAGAGTCCGTTAGTCAGTACAACCGATACTGGACGAATGGTTACAGTGAGCACCCGTCTTGTTACTGAGTGGGCGGCTTTGTTGCACCCCTGCTGCCAACTGCGACTCACGTTGACATCGCGATCGATTTGATTCCACCTCCACGTGATTCAAGACGTTTTGGTTTCGATGGTTTCCAGAAATCGATAGAAGAACGAAAAAGATAATTACACGGACTATCTTCCAAGTGAATTCATCTTCATCAATGTTCATCTCCATTATCCATCCAATCGTTTGTCACAAATTACAATTACCAATTTTATGTTCACATTCACAGCTCAGTCCATTCACTAACCGTTTGGAAGTGAACGATAAACAACCATGCATTTTTTTTTATTCGTGCTACTTCGCTTACTTCTATTCTCAAGTTTCATTCTACGAAACACATCAGCACAAGAACAAGCAGATGACCAATCAGGACTTATGTACTTCCAAGCCATTGGCTCACCTGACAATCCGCGTATTCTCGTTACTCCAGGGCCATTCTGTCCCCAGAGAGCATTGGGCACAAGCAAATTCACAGTACTTTGTATCGGGAAACCAACAACTAAAAGAGCTGTATTTCGAATAAACGGATCGAGAATTAAACGGGATAAAAACGCCCCGTTTTACATAGCACGTATGAAAAGGGGACAGACTAAAGTATGGAAGAAGAAACTACCCGCATATGAAA
>JAULBU010050027.1:0-13010 GCA_032358235.1 Odonthalia washingtoniensis | reverse complement strand
CGGATGAAAAAACAGCTAATGCTGTTTTATCAATGTTGCATCATTCCATCACGTTAAGAATAGCGTCACATGGAACCCAAAAAAGTTGAATGACATGTTGGCAATTGTAGTGGACAGACTAAGAATAGTTTTGTCATTTTTTACTTGGTTTGGACGGTCATTGTTGGGTTGGAAGATGCAGTTACTCTATACTTTCTCATACCTGGTCACGCTAAAAATGTGTGCGATGGTTCTTTCGGACATGTGAAACGAAATCTACTGCAGTAATCACTACTGTAGTAATCCAAAAGGACATGATAAACGTCGTACAACAAAGTTCGAAAAGTGATAATTGCATTGCAGGTAGACAACTCAGTAGGAGGAATTGGAAGACAATTTTCCAGAAGTACTTCACTGTTCCCTCAGCGTTCAGGATTAGTGAAAACTACGTGTTCACGGCAAAGAAGGAGCACCATGGAATTATTTTCGTTCGATATTTAAGTATGTCAACAGAGGAACGTTACTATAATTTCAACCTCAGAGATGCACCACATGTTTTGCCGTATGGCCTACTAGATGCGTCTTTCAACATGCAATGGCCGTCATCGGATGAAGTGCCATCCAAAAATCATGGGACTCGGAAACACTATTTGACTGTTAATATCCTTGATAGATATTATGCAAACAACAGCGATGTACGATGCTCGTTTTTTTCAATCTGGGGTATGAATTTGTAAAGATGATATCATATCTCGGCAAGTATTTGTCTGTTTCTAATTCTGTAAACACCATGTGAAAGGTACGCTCCCATTGATCAAAACATGTATTAACTGTAAATTCTCAAAAAAATAAAGTTATGGCCGATATCTCTGAATCGCAAAATAGCGATTAGTTACAATCGAAGTCGAAACCTATCCAAATGATTGAAGGCTATTACAGAAATTACAAGTATTCTATGAGTAGCCTAAGCGATGGCCTTGTGTCGAAAAGAAAACAAAAATAAAAAGTGTTTTAAAAGAGCATTATATATGCTTTAGGTGGTGCGATTATCGACTGGAGTCGGAAAATCTCCAGGCTTTCCAGTTACCCGTCTAGAAACCAGTCTCCTACAAGAAAATTTCCAGCTCGGGAATCCACCTTCAGATGCACGTGCCTCCCTCCAAAGATCAAACTAACTACCCTTTCTCATTGCGACAGTGAGGTAGATGGAAGTAAGTACAATTTTTCTCAATTTAAACAGAACGAATAAATTTTTCCCACCGTAATGATCAATAATGGCAGCTATTTTCATAAATAATATTATTTTTGAATTATGGATCATTGCTGTCATTTAGAAAAAAACTTAAAAGCAATTTGTTTATGTAAGTAAAAATGTTTATTATTGAAATTGAAGAAACGATGTCAACAGTGTTTTGAAAGGAAGTGTAAACAAGAATTGAACCATGAATTATGTTGTCAATAATATGAAAGTAATATATTATATATTTGTAAGATAATAACATTCATAATTGTGTTTGAACCTAGCGAACATCAGTACTGCTTTCCCTAGTCGTATCCCCGGCCACCCTTTCCATTTGTGCCGGTTGTTCTGGTTTTGATTTCTGATTATTGTATTAAGAATAATTTATAGACTCCAGGAGCGGAACAAGTTGCTTCACATTACCTTCACCAGTAACACACAACACTGGTATAAACACATTAATATTACCCAGAATTAAATCTTTCGTTCTCCTTGCGTCGATGGTCCATAGAGATGGGGAAGACATAGGAAACCATGCCCATATTAAATTAAATAGCCCATCTCCTGTAATTGCATGAATGAGGTGCACGGACAAATAACATGTTTTAACATCCACTTTGAAATATGTCGCCCATCATCTTCACTCCAGTTGTTGTTAGATCGGTACAAGATTAGGATAGTGGATGCTGAATCTTCTTCAATCTCTGATTTCTGACCAACCTGAATGTATTATTTTTTAAATGAGATGTCATTTGGTGTTGAACCAACAATCCTGGCAAAAGAACGCTTCTTCTTTACTCCCTGCCTTCACAAGAGCTCAGCATAATCTCTGTGATTCTTATTCCAAGCTACTTACATAGATCTGAAAATTGTTGAAAGGAGATGAATATGGTGTCAATGGCGTTAGAAAGTTGATGAAAAGAACTAACAGGAGGTTTAAAAACTGTACAGAAGGTAAGATAGGTTCTTCTTTGGATCATATTAGCAGTTGAATTAAATTGATTTAATGTGCACGGAACCTTTACTGATATAATGTTTTCGGTAACAACCTCCCTCCCACTAGTTAGAACATAACCTGGATGAAACTTCTTTTAAAATGTGAGAAGCAATGCAATGCGTATGTTTGTTACAATCAATTAGCTTTCTATTTATAGATGAGTCTGTGATTGAACGTTACTATTTACAAAATTCTCTAAAGTTGTCACTCTTTGAAAAAGTGCCTCAACACTAATGTTTACCTCTGATAACTTTATCGATGAAGCGGATTCAAGATTGGCATCTGTTACCATGCCTTCGCATACATTTGAATTTTGACTTTTTTCTGATACTTGCGTATCGTAGACGATTTTTGAGAACTGAACTTTGGTTGTAATACTTCCCTTGTCTGTTGTGTGTTGCTAATTGATGTGGTTCTAATTGAAAACATTTTAGTCTTTTTTTCTTTGAAATTTGAGTGCGACGTCTTTTCAATAGTATCAAATCGGATGAAAGGTCTGAACGTGAGATCCAAGATTGTACTGGTTGATTTTCATTGCATTTGGAATTAATTGAATCAGCTAATTTCCTTAGAAACGTACTTCCATCTATGTACAAGAACTCAACCTACTCTCTTCTTCGTTGTAGCTCCCTCTTTTCTCATACAATATTGATCCTTAAGAAACCACTGGTGGGGTTGTTTACTTTCAATGTCAAGTACCTGAGCTGACTACCATATTTTGGTATCATCCTCGAGCCACTTTACAAAAATATCATCCATATGAGACGGGTATTGCATATCTTCCTCTTTTTGCTTTCGAAGATATGGGGTCATTGTAGTCAGATGATGTGGGAATTGTTTCGATTGTGATGATCTGTCATGTATGCCGTAGAAATTGAGAAGTAAACGTATCGATTTATGAGATATTGATACTGGTTAGAACCCAGTATATTAATTTTTGAATAGAGACTATGGTACTGGTATAAGTTGATTCTATAGTTCGTATAACATTCGTTTCGGGGTATAACATTTGATTCGGAGGAAATCTATCGAATCATTACTGTTATTGATCCAGTTACACATGTAAATATAATCTAGTTACGTGTAAAAATGAAATCTAATATCAAATTGGAAGGGCACTGATGGTCAGGATGACTGAGATATCATTGTATACGTTACAGATAATCTATATATTTTTGAAGAGAACGTATACTACAAAATGATAATTATAACCGTTTAAATAAAGTAAATTTACATGATGTTCATAACTTTAATTAGATGTAAATTGAAATAAAAAAGTAACAGAATCTTTTATAATATTTTATAATATTTTAGTAAATCAATTTGCAAGAGACTATATCCGTCAGATAGGATTGTGCATGTTATAATGAGCTATTAGAAATAATAATTGTGTCCGTCTCGATTAAATAATCGTTTAATTATGTAAAAATATAGGTGTGTGGATGATAGTAATTGTGTTTAATGAATTTTACTTACCTAACTATCGCTCAAGCCTTCAGCACCCGAGTTGTCAACTAAGCTACTTTTAACGTTATCTATCCCTCGATCTAAGTCGAAATCATTCGTTATAAATTAAACAGCTATTCCCTATTTTATATTTCAAGATGTTTTCCTTTCCAATCTAGAATTGAAGGGAAAAACATGTTTCTGTTCCATCTTCAATAAAAGATTAGTTTTGTTTCAGTATTGAAATTTCTAAAACAGGTACATCCTATTTTCTTCTAAAAGCTGTTTGAAACAATATTTTTATTGTAATAGTTCTTGAATTATATCAGGATAGAATGTCGTATACACACGGAGTAATGAACACAGCAAATTCCGGGATGGGAGGACGGAAGAATAATTTACCTTCAAATCGAGAACAAAACGTGAAAACAAGTACTACTAATAAGAAATCCTTAATTACGAATCTGAACGAGACTAGTGGTGAGTTTAGTTATCATCAAACATTGCGTAGTTCAACAAAAATAAACATGTCCAAAGAAGTTCAATGCAAGATCTAGAAAGTTGGAAAGATGTACAAACGTTCTTATCCGAAGGAGATAGCGCCCTCGTTCTCTGAACATGATAAGGATGTTGTGCGAACAAATCAGTGTGAAAAACATGAAGAAAGAGCATTATTGAGAGGGAACGTGGCTACAATGAACAAGACGAGATCAGTTACTCCGACGGAAAATGTGCATCCGAAATCTATGTTTATTGATTCTGAATCTAGGAAAGGTCCAAAGCTACCTCGGCGTAGTTCCAGATCTGGAAAACATCTTGATGATGATGATGATTTTATTGCCGTAAACAAAGCTTTTGAATACAACATTAATAAAAACAATGGATATAGTACCGCTGGATCATCGACTCAACCGGAACACATCGTTAGTGATAGTGATGGTGATAGTGATATGGATTCTCCAATGCTCCCCATTCAATAAAAAGTAACTAGACGTAATATTCAGAAATCAGAATTTCTTTGGAAGAAAGACTGATTCCTGAATACTACGTCTATTTATTTATGAGTAATAAATCCTCTGGAATAAAGCGAATTGCAGGCACTTCTCCAGCTGATATGATTAAGGCTGAAGGATTGGATGATGAATATTTCGTTGAATAATTCGATGATGATGATTTTAAACACAGAAAATCTCAAATAACTACATCAATACCTGAACGCAGACCCAAACGTCGTAAACTTTATGTTGTTTACCGATCTTCAGGACCAATAATTGGCCTCACAGAATTTACAGAGATACCTACAACCTCATCTCTATTGAAAAGTGGTACAAATTGTGAATCATTTGATGGATCAATGGTAAATAAAATGATCTTTGAACTTGAAAAGTCGATTATTGCCAATATGGATGCCTCAACGAAGGAATAACGTCAAGAACATGATAAAATTATGACAATTATGACAATGATATCAACAGATATTGTATATGTTAGAGGTATATGCGGAATCACTGTATTAGTGAACAGTAAAGGGAGAAAATTAAATAAAAAGAAAATGGACATGAAACTAGATTGGTTCGATGAAACCTTCAGCGAAGCATGCTTGCAAGACACATTTACAATTTGTACAATCGGCCATATATTACAAGTTCTCAGTAAGAGAAAGACAGAAAGACATCCATCTCCTTCTGTATTTGCTGTTGCGGTCTTGATGTTTTCAATTCATTATGGAAAGAATGAGTTTAGGAAGAAATATACATCTAGCAGTGTAGGAAAATGTTTCAGAACATCCGCTATGGAATAGTTGTATCCATGGTACGAAGTGGACAAAAAATTGTTTCGGTTCGTTTAGAAATACAGAATGCAATACGGAAGGAGATATAGAAAGGGTTGGGAAAATTTAGCAGCCAACTAGGATGAAGCCAAATTTCATCAAATTGAATTATTTTGATTTCGTCCGAGACAAGTACGAGACGATTGCAATAAATAAATAACCAAAAGATAGTACAAGAGGCATGGAACATGACAACATATCAAGGCATTCTTGTTGCATACTGTATAGTCAAACTATAAGGTATATGCATAGGAGCAGGGATAATGCTAAAGCAGGATGATTTGATGAGCTTCTTTACGCATTTGTACCCTAGCATGCCTTTAGAGACAAGTTGAAACAGGAAACGTTTACAATGGTGTGGTACACGGAAATGGTCCCCGATTTTGTATTTGATATTAATGAGATGCCATAGACAATGAAGAGAATGTTTGAGGATGATGGATCTGACGTACCTATGTCTAGGATAAATGCAATGATTGATAATCGGAATAACGAAATGTTGTCCAATATGATAGAATCGGGTAAATAAATTATACATATTTTCAGACATGAATTTTATGTTAGTAATGCTGAGAAAATAATGCCTGGGTCAGAAAAAATAAGAAGATTGGGTATTAGAATGCGAAATATGGATATGATCAAGAAAGTGACGAATCTAATGGGACCTCTACTGAAAACAAATCTGTGGTGCGGGTGATCGTGAAGCTGGTTAATTCAATTCAGGTACCTTGTAGGTTTGTCAAATCTTACACCAGTTTAGTGTATCATAATCCGCCTAAATCTCTACTTGCTGCTGACAAAGATTCGATTAGAGCCATTTAGAACTTTCGATTATGTTAAGGAATATTGTAGCATGCATGATGGACTTAGTTGCAACAGATGGAATAGGTGGAGCACAAGGGGGATTCTAAAATGTAGTAATCGGTAGACTTCAGATGAATAATCCCCTTTAAACCCCAACAAAACAGGAAAGTATTTTCAAAGGATCTTGTCTTCAATTTTCAAAAGTGAGATACGATTTGGCTATGTCTAAAGTGCTGAAAAACCAAGAAATCAGTGAATTTTCCGCCGTTATTATCAATTATGCTTCAAATGTTGATAATAGTTCAATTGTTTCTCCGATTGTACAGCATGACGAATCCAACCTTGTTATGGCATCGTACCTTCTTTCATGATTAATTATTGGAAGTAGTTCTAAATGGAGATAACAATAGAATATAATAATTTATTGCTTCATTTTGTACACATTTTTAGTACAATAGATTATTTTCGGTCTACAATGTGCATCACTTAAGGTGTTTTTACGTGTTTTCATAAAGGTACTGTATCAGGCCGAAAATGACAGGTAATGTATCCCTACCCGGAATCTTCAACAAATAATTTTAAATATGATTTCATTTCCATCGAAAATACCACATCCAACGTAAAGAAGTCATTTCCTATGCTCTCATATTTTCTTCCGTTCCTACTTCCGTTCCGAACGAACGAAAATGAGGAGTCCTCAACAGTGCCGAACATAATTAGTTTGTGCATATTAATTCAAATGCTTTATCAGAATTTTCAAAAAAATATCAACTATACTTTTTACATCAATTTCAGACATATTAAAACGAACTGTTCAATCGAAAAAACAACTTTTATTTCAACTTCAAACTGATCCTTCAATGGAACAATCGAACATTAAAAAGAAGTGAAGTAGGAGTCATCATCTGTAAATAATACGTCACAAGTAAATTCAAGAAGCTAGAGACTGTTCAACGACTCCGACATTATGCAACGTAGTGATGATATTAGCAGACTTATTCTGCATTTGATATTACAATCTGAAAAATATGCGGTCATGCAAATATTGGAGACCAGATATACTTGTCTTCAGTTGAAGATCCTGCTGCACATGGAATTTCAGTGGATGATTATGGATTGATTAGGCGAGAAACTGACAAATGCCCTCGAGATCTGTGGTTCATGGTATCAATAGAGGCTATCTGGTGCGCAGGAACGGCATCTGCACACTACTACTCACCTAATAAGATGAAACGACGATACTATCCAGCTGCTGAGAGACTTTTACAGCCAATTAAGAAAATTATTGACATTTTTTGTCGAAACATGTGACTACACCATCATATTCTGCCATTTCTGATGCTTTAATACCGAATCTTAGTACCGAAAGAAATTCTGTAAATAAGCATATTTATCTAAATAAGAATGAAGGACATGATCATGTTTCATTGCATATAGGTGCTTTTTGGAAAATCCTATCTTCTCCATTCAGTAATGACTCAATTACATCAAATTATTTTTCAGGTCATATTTATTCCGTACTTGTTAACAAATTCTGGTCGTCCGAAGATAACCTACAGGGGAATTTCATTGTCTGGTTCAAGATATGTGACAGAGCCCACATTACATGTGAGCCGTTCTTCGTTTCATCAACAGTATGAAAACCACAACTGCGTCAATCAAACATAAACGAATCTACGTCAAATACAACCCGAAAAAACATTGGATTTCTCCAAAAATGGCAAACGTTATAATGTCTATCTATTTTAATATACTGCGTCTGTGTTTCAGGAACTGAATTCCTACATTCAAGAGTCGTAGTTTTGGGGTGGATATCACATCTACTAGGCCATGCGAATTTTGGGGGTCCGTGTAGGTTACATACAGAAAACTACAGTGTTTTCCCGGTTACGGGTGGTAACTGAAGGAAAAATCTACACAATTTGAAGATAAAATGTATGGGGCATCAACTGTGGCATACAGATACTGTATCTTTTAATGTATGAGGCATAGAAATTTACTTGCGGACGGTGTAGAAGAAATGGAAGAAACAGTCCGGGCCAACATACATTGTTTGAAAAATTACACGAATGTATCATTAAAATTTTCTTTCATACACAGGAGATTTTTATCTATGTAATCTAGGATCGTAACTACACATTGTGTATGAGACGTTGAATGAATACTTCATATAATATTGCGAAAAATGCAGTTTGTAATGTAAGTCAAATTGACTTTTACGTTCATGTGCTGAATGTTTGAGCGTATTTACACTACATTACATCATTCACATACCGTATGAAATTTGCCAATGGCTCATCCATTTGTTATTCATTTCATGAATGTGAAAGTGGACGGTTATTGCTATTTATGATTAATATATCTGTTGTATGTAGGAATGATATGAGGGCATATGGGAATGATATATAGGATAATAGCAATATACATTTCAATACATGTATACCAATTATGGTATACGCGATATTGATATATTTTTATTATTTTTGATATCTATCAGGCGATAACAAATCGAACAATTTGATAAAAATAAGAGAAAAGCGCAATAACAAAAAACGTACTAATGTAAAACGTGATCGAGATGGAGCTATGACACATTGCATGAAACAGGAAAAAGTGAAAGGAAGTAGAAACTATGTAATAAAAGAAGAATGAGAACCACCATAAGCAACGACCAAGAAAAGCACCCAATAAGTATATATTAGTATATCATGTTATACGATATATATATATATATACATCTAACTTTTTCATTGCGAACAGATACACAATATTGATCTGCAGACTAATAAAAATGACATCAATAAACATAAAGAATAGAACAGAATTTAGTAAATTGAATATGAAAAAATCATGACATGGGAATTAGAGTATGAAACCATACGTAGAAGGGGAATGAAAACATACCTATTTACTTGAATCAGGGTAGTTGAAGAAGAGAAGCAACCTGTAAACGAAAATTAAAAGAAGTGAAGGCAAACGAAGGTTAACAATGGTTAATGGAGTTATACTAAAATGTTTGAATGCATTGAAAACCTAATGAATACTTACCTTTGCAAAATGTTGACGCATGCAACAAGTTCATAGCGATAGGAACTGACATGTACGAGTCCCTGTTTAATGTCCAGAATGAGTGAACTGTCATGGTGTTGGGATAATCGTCGCAAGCTGATCGCTAAATACTTGTGACTGGCTGATGGGAATGTGCGCAGATGGGGGAAAAGCAGGTAATGGAATTTTATGAAAACGGCACATAAATGGCTCATTAGTTGAAATTTTATTAACTGAAAAGGCACACAACGGTCATTTCTCGCGCACTGTATTATGGTATGGCCAGATCTGAAAATTTTGAGAAATCGAAAAAAATACTATTGCCATCAAAACTTCCACTATTATTTTTTAATATAAAATCAAGTGAACATACGACAGAAAATAATAAAATAATAAAATAATCAGAAAATAAAGCAATTAGAAAAATTAAGGGATCCAAAAATGAAATGTGGACGTAAGCGTTCTGTCGCGTGTATGCTCTCAACAAAATGGCGTAGTATCCTCGAAATCTCTCAGAAGACACCACAAGTATGTGTCCTTTAAAACTAGGAATGGGGATACAGATACATGGCATGAAAAAAATGGATACATCATGATGTATGATACTGGCTCTGAAATGTATAAGCAATGTACGAACTCTTTTTCAGTAGTTTATGTAATTAATGTGTCGTGTGATAATTTTTAATAGAGCAAAAACTATGGGCCTATTTACCCAACTCTGGCCGTCACAGAAAACAGCTGTAGCTTTCAACCGGATAATTCAACAAGAAATTCAACGGAAACATCTCATATTACCATGAACGGTTCCGATGAACAACAGTATGGATGTTGAAATCCATCTGGCAGTAGTGGAACTATAGCTAAATCCGTATCGTTATTGACGGAATGGGACATGAAACGGACAAGAGCAAAGCTGGTGTGCTAAACAAGTCGTTGGCTGTATCTTTAAGTATCATAGAATATTTTATTGGAAAGAAGGGGATTGAAGAAGAGATTAACATCATCTGCGAAGCTGAATTTGATGCCAGATTATTCTCAAAGAAAGTACCGTTAGTTGAAAACTGTAAAGAGGTTACGGCTGAAATTGTGAGGAATTGTAGGGAAAGGAAGTGAATGCCTAAATTAAATATATGAAAATGGTGCAGTTGAAATTGAACAAATTGTCGATTCGACATTGTCGATTCGAAGTGCGTCGACCGGTTCGTGTGACATAGTCCAGAATGAAAATGAAGATGATGTTGCGGGAACTTGATAATGTTGAACGTAGCGAGATGATGATGCTGATGTTGCATGATGGATAGTTGTGAATGTTGCAGGATGCGATGATGATGATGAGATGAGTTGACGGTGACGTTGCGGATAACGTGAGATGAATAATGATAATGTTGCGGATAATGTGAGAATGACCATGTTGAGAGGCGATGATGCGGAAGCTTGAATGATAAACGATGATGTTGCGGGATGTGATAACTAAAAATGTTGCTTGATGAACTAATGATGATTTTGTGGGATGGGAATGATAAAAGATGTTCAGGAAAATGACGATGGTACTGGATATGATAATGACAATATTGCATCATGATGATTATGCGATGATTGAGAGAAGGATGATGTTGAGGGACGTGAAGATTATAATATTGCATCATGATGATGACGAGAGGATAGAAAGGATGATGATGCTGCAGCATGAAGAATGTTTATATTGATGATGAGGACAGTGACCATGTTGGTATGCCAACGCAGAGAAGGAATATCTACATGATAAGGGAAGAGAGTAAGGACGCAGGAAATACCGCGTAGGCGGTAAAGATAGCACGAAGACTCGATTGCATGCAGAAGATGATTGCGAGCGAACAAAAAATCCGAGGCAGGGTAAACGACTTGAGCACGTAAGCGGAATGCCCACAAACGGCAAAAACCGAAAAGCGCTTGACAGTAAATTTTTGTACAGGCCATTAAACGCGGGAGCCTGCACGCAATGCGAAATTTCATACGTGTATCGGTACAAGTAGAATACTGTGCTGTCCAAAGCGAGCATGACGATTCAGTTGACAATAGTACCCGTATGAACTTAGCAAATGCGAAAGTGTGCAACCAGAACACTGTTCTGAATGACAAGACAAGGGAACCATTTACTTGGAATGACGAGGCACCTTAAAAGTAGCACGAAAAGGGCACTATCACAGTGTCATGAAGGAAAGATGGTGATACTCTGCCAGACTGGCAAAAACCTGAAGAGTGCTGTCCGAAATTATTTGGCGACACGTGGGACCTGACAAGAGATAGGAATAGGATAGATAATTGAAGAATTAGTATCTAATCCCCGATAAGTACACGTCTTATCACGACTTGTTCCAACCTCAAAAGAAGTATGTATATAATCGCCTGATCCAGGATGATTAATTTAATAAACAAAGGTAGACATTACCAAAAAACCCAGAACCAACATTTAAAACAGAAGTTGCACCTCACCGTCAATACGAGCGGAAGAAGAAACTCAACCCCAAGAAGACCTGAGCCGAATAATCAACGGCGTCAGAAGCAAGTGCAATCCCTGTGCGCCATAACACGCGTTCCAGATCGTTCCAGCGGCAAAGCCAAGCGTTGAAGGAGAACACAGACTGTGTCTCCGACTCGAACAATCCCCAACGATGAGTAGCCGTGTCACGATATCGATTCACCACGCCAGTCGAAGGACCTCAGATACCCAGAATTGCATTTCTCTTTAATAACAATAAAAAGACCAGAGAAACTAACACCACCTCACGCTAACCCCACTAACTTGTCGTAGCCCGACAATCGGCAGTAGATTAAATCGACACAAAGGTTAAACTCATTTTTATCTTCTCCCTGTCTTGTTTTTATTTATTAGTGTATCATTATATTAAATAAATAAAATGTTTTATAAATACAATAACGTTCCAGTACTTTGTGAAATGATCACTAGTACAATCAATTTGTTAGTTATTGTTTTCGATATTACAATTTGTACTGCATGTTTTGTTGAGAGCGCTCAGTTTCGAGAATAGTAGCCTATCTGCAAAATGTTATACTATGATTTGCAATGAAGAAGGGAAACAGTTAGAACTAGGCTAATTGTGGCTCACGCTTTTACCATGATGTTATAGATGATGCAAGCACATGGGTGTCAAGGGGTTTCCACCATGGTAGTAGCCATATTCGGATTATGGATTTGATAAATGATCATTTCCATAAACACGGTACGGTATGCTAAGTGGGTAGTAACATAGGGATTGATTGAATTTATTAGAAACAGCTATTTATAATGTCTTATTTTAAAGAGTGTTTACGTGCTATTCGTATCATAAAAAACCTATCTTAGAAAGGCTGTATTTGGAATGAAATGAAACAAAGTACAGAAATCATGAAATTTCCAGTCCATATGGTTGTTGCGATTTTGTGGAAAATCAATTAATTGATTTTTCGCAAAAAATCGAACTCCGCAAGGTGTGGAAATAGCATACAGTGTCTACCAGACACATGGTGTATTGAAGTTTTGTTTTCAAGTTGTCCACATCTACTATCATAGCCGTTACACGTAGTTTCAACCTATGTCGGAACTTGTTGCATTATCGAAAGTTGAAGATAATATTGTACCAGGAATAAAAGTTAATCTTCAAGTTATTGCGATTCATTTAGTGTTC
>JAULBU010050026.1:0-32677 GCA_032358235.1 Odonthalia washingtoniensis | reverse complement strand
TGTATAATATACCTGTCTCCCCAGCCGTAATGTGGAAAATATAATCTACGTCTAATACGAGTGATTGATGAAGAAGTTTTTCACAGTGCTGACTAGAAATAATACTACAAAACTAATCATCGCCTACAATACATGATATTACATCACATGTCATATTTTCACCCTCTCGTCGGATCTTCGCAGTTATAAGTCGGTAAAACTAAACTTACTATACTAGTGTACATTCTTAACTGTACGCTTACACGACTCATTATCCCAATACAGAAACAGGGTAACTTGCTTGTATGCACTGTCAGTTATTTTAACTGATGTTACAACAAGTTTCCTGTGCATATTTTTCAAGAAGCTACGAAACTAGTTTAGTAGAGAATTTGCTTACAGAATTACACCGAATGGTCTGATGACTCTGAAGTTTCAGAGGGAAAGATGAAACAGAAACAGCTGTGAAACCAAAACAGGTGTTAAGCCGAAACAGGTGTAGAACCGAAATAGTTGTGGTGGTCGTTTCTGGACGATGTTAATTGTAACTTCCAGTGCACCATGAATGTCTTTCAATCTTTCCATTCCATCACCGACTAACTTCACGGACGAACTTAGGAAACCTCGCGCGGCCTTTTGATATTGAAAAATCAGAAACTAGCATTTCGTGAGGATTATTCTGTTGATGTTACTGATGTTGTCCATGTTATTCTTTAACATCGACCTCGCACACTTTGTCAACACCTTTTACACTTACCCTTTTACCATACACTTTCTCCCTTCTCATCTGCGTGAAATTTCTCCTTTTCCATGGACTAGCTCTATTTTTGTTCTTGTAATTTATGGACAGAAATATTCAATGACTTGCACTAAATAAATAAATAATTTTTCGTAAACCGTAATATGAAATTGTGACAATTTCGTGGAAATATTTTCTACGAAAACCCAAGAAAAAACTGTACGAAATTCGTACAGCGTAAATCCTCTATTTTGAGAAAGAGATGTGAGAAGAGTATGTGTATAGTGGAATGTGATTTGTAATTATTGAATCATTAATTTGCCAGATTCTCAAGGAATTCATGGTTATCGTCTGTGTTTTCGGAACTGAAAGCCTCCGTTCATGGTATGGAATTATTCGGATGTACACTTTGTACTTCAATTTTTGTTGCCTATATGAACCCCCGAATTCAATGTTTTTGAAGCCATTTAAAGTGGGACATTGAAACATCGTAGATTCTTCCCGATAATTTCATATTGCCAATAAACTGATAATTTTATGAAGGCCGGGCATTCAGTGAGTGTAGTTTTGTGCAGTGCGGAAAATATCGTTATAAAAACAGAGCAGCCCATATTTTATACATTGCTGTTTTATCAATTACAATTTTTTTTGGAAAGGTAGGACACCAATACATTCTTTAAGAAATCATATAGTTCTATTTCCAAAAAGATTTGCAACACGTATGAATGAAACTGAAAAAAATATTGAACCAACAATAGATTCTTTACAACGTAGTTCGAAGCACGCTGTGTTTATTAACAATGGTATCAACTCGAATTTTACACAACATTCTTCGGAAACGGCGTCTCCACCACATTCCAGTGAACAATGATCTACATATTTGGTGCGCGATGGAGTACCGGTTTCATTGCAGAAAATAGAAGCCATGACGCGAGGAAAGGAGCAATGGAACGAGACTAAAAACCAAAATCTCTCTCCTATATTTATCAATTTATCACGTTCCTGTCTCAAAGTCTTCACTGATCTCATTCGTAAATACTTAGTCAATAATAAACATTTGTTTGCGGACTCTCAAATTGCTGTTTCTTTCGTCAAGTCGGGGCATATAATTGGAGGCCATTTCCTCACTCTGACACAGTATGGTAGTGTTAGAAATATTGTGCATTACGGCCCCCGCCAAAACACCGTTGCAATAGGGAACGAATTTTTGCATCTACATAATTTTGCCCTAGCATGAAAAACAAGAACAGCTTCGTTCTTATCAAGGGTAGTGGTAGAAATAATCTGGTTTACTATAATACTAATCGCAAAAGTTCTACTTTTATCCCACATAAAGACGTTTTTCAACACGTTTAAGAAAGAAAGGGCTTTCGTTCAAGACATGTAATTGACTCAGCCTTTGGACCACGTCGAAAAACTTCTGAGCTATGTATGCTTTCGTTCTTCAACATCTGACGAAGTGGACTACACATTAACCCGTAACGTTGCAAAATCTATGGAAAACATTTTGGAGACAGGAGAGTGGTGCGGTATTATCGATTTTGATACCACTTGTTCATCATACATTTTATCAAGTCTGATTTCGGAATTGCTTCTTTTACCGAACAATTATCTTGTACAAAGCGGCGCTTTCGTATTAATCGTTTCTACAAGAAACGTCATTAGCTAAAGTCGGAAGAAAAAGGAAAAGAAGAAGAATAATTCTTCAATGAAATAGTATTGGGCGTTATTTTATTTAAAAGAACATTTTATTTCCTACTAATATTACTCCTTCTTTCAATTTATTTCGATACTTTCATCACATTCGAATATATTCCTATTAACTTTTCCTTCTATATATGGAATTATAACTTTCTTAATACTTTTCCAATCGGATGCTATTTATGCGATGTAACAGTCATGAATAATTCAAAGTTCTTTTCCAATGTATTCCCGAAACCAATGCGAGTTTCCAGCAATAAAAAGTTTCTTCGGACTTTTCGTCGTTACAATTATTGTGGCGTTAAGTTCCATTTATTTAAGACTACTTTCATCTTCACAATCCGGAATTCTAAACTCTCCGGGCTCCCATTCTTCTTAAAACAATCTTATTTTTCCAATTAGCTGTTCAGTTGCTATTTAACAAATTTCGAATACATTTGGATGAATTCCTGCTGGCGAAGTCCACCACGGTATCATTCCACAGTTAACAATGTCACGCATCTATAAATCCACGCATCTACGCGATAAATACTCATGATAGACCCTTCCACAATATTTCCTTCTTCTTCGTTCGGTATATATCCCATGAAATTATGCAAAATTGCAGGACCAATTTTAGTATGAAACAAATTCAATTTCTCTTCTTTTTCTTCATAAATTACTCCATCAGGTTTTTCTGCCGTACCTTCTTCATTTAAGTGTATATCAGAATATTTAGCAGTACGCCACGACGCCATGCCTAATACCCCGTCTCTATTTTTTCCCTCAATATCTTTCTTTTCGCCACATCTATTTACATTTTCTTTCTTTCTTTTGCTCCAGCTTCTTTCACATTAAACTTCTCTATTAACGAAACATACCCAAGTGTTGCAAAAATTCTGTCCTTTGCAAATCTTTTTCTCGTACTACAGAAATAAGATAGAATCTGCCTTAATCGCGACTCAAAATTGTAAAGTTTGGAAAACTCTTCTACAACATCATTTTTCAATTCTTCAGTTGGATAGATTTGTAAAGTTTCTTCACATGACAGTTCCAGTCTGAGTAAAGTGCAGATAATATCTTTCTCGTTGTCGACAGAGGGAAAAAATATGTCCTTGCAGTTTCAAAGCAAATGAAACGGAGTTGGAACTATCATTACTCGGTCAACACGTTTGATTCCACTTTCCAGCACAGTTTCCAAGCGATTGGTCCAGTTTCTTACAATTTCCATCTATATTTGGTTCCAACTCATATGTTTCCTTACACCCCCGCCTCTTCATGCTCTTGCAAACTACAAGAGAAATCCCTAAATATCTCGTAGGTAATTAATTTATCATCCTACCCACATACTTTACACGGTTCTTGTTGTTCGCAGGCATTTTTCGAAAAATTCCTTATTTAGCAGTTGTAGCCTCTAAATAGTCCGTTTAAAGTCGATATTTTTCGTTTTGAATTTCATAATTTCAGATTGAAGAGCCTTGACTGAAATATCTTTCTTCAACAGTTCATCTGTTTTTTCAGTACACGGTAATTTGAAATCATTCATGTTAATAGATATTGTTCTATTTTCACTTGTCAATTTGCAAACATTTTCTTCTAGTTTTCTATGTTATTTCATGTTTACTTCTTTCGTTGGCAAATCTAGGTGGCTCATGCGACTAACCACTTCTGCAATAACTAGATCGTTTCCGGGACTATTCTGAATGACATCACTAACTGTCCTGGCAACCATGTTCGAAGTATTACAACTGTCATCCCCATTACTGTTGGATGAAGAATAACTAGGACAAGTACTTTTTAATATGTTCATACCCCCACTTTTGTTTCCACGACGCTCACGGACCCTAACTTTCGTTTTACCACCATGTTAAAAGGCATTTAGACAGATGATTTGGATGTACGTCCTTCAATTCCCTGTTCCGAATCATCATTTCCATTACGATAAAATTTTGCCTTTTTCAACGGCGGTCCTTAATTCTCCAATATATTCCTTGTCCGCCTTTGGGAAGATTTTTGCAATGTTGAATTTTGCGGTATTTCTGTGGGTTGCCTTCCTCACCTACGATTTGTCATCTTTGATTTACGATCAATGCCTTTTCGACCTATCCTTGACAAAAAAGTTTTTTTTCTTGAAATACCTTCTATTAATGTTCATTATATTATGATGAACAAGTTCAATCATATCTTTAAACAAACCGTAACTGCTATGAAAATTGTTGTTTATAACAACATATTGTGATTTGTACACTGTATGCACATTTTTTGTCCAAGTGGAGTTGAGTTTTTGCAAAAAATTCGCTTTCTAATTTTTTTGCAGCGAAAAATTAGAAATCGAATTTTCTTCAAAATAACAAACTCCACCTGGCTAAAAATGTTTCTGATTTCGGTACATTTATGAATGATGAAACAAAAATTTCCAAAGAGATCCCTTTCAATGAAGATCTCAATAGTCTGCATCATGCATATGGTGCAGCCTTTACACAAATCAAATGTACAAATACAAGCATTGAAAACAAGACAGGTTTGAATCTGTTACTTACCGTATACGAATTATTTACATAAAAATTCATCATGTTCATTTTATAGTTATCGTTAGTACCAATATTTAATTAAAAAGATGCACTGCGAAGTAGGTATTTAATAAGATGAACTAGTATTAGCTTGTAATTCTTTTATTGAATGCAATGCAATACATTGAATTCAATAAAAGAATTACAAGCCAATACTAGTGCATCTTACTGAATGGTAGTTGGCAACTATCAAACCCAAACAAGGTGTTACAATTATTATATCTTTATTATTATCTAACAAAATACATGTTGGATCAACACACGCGTAAACAACTAAATAGACAGAGTTTATTCACATTTCCATACAACTACAATAAGACATTTCATTCCCAATTTCACTTTCTTTCCAGACACTTTCTCAAAAATTAAGCTGTTATCTTGCTACAGTCTTCAAGGGATAGACCTTTCGATGAAAATAATCTTGAATAAAAACCATGGTCTCAGATAATGGTAATAATTTCGTCAACCTCCTTCTTTCCAACAATGGGCTCTGAAATAATTAACGATACTGCCAACGACTTGTTCAACACACCCTCTTTGGTCTTGTCCATTTCCTCTCCCAGATCACTTGCTGACAATGAACATGCTCCATCGTCTTCAGATTTACTTACCAGCTTTTTCCGCGCACGATTGTTTCCATCTGTATCTTCCATTGTAATGCAAGGCTGTTCTTTTGAACTGTGTTATTCAAACAAACAATTGTGGCCTGGAAACTTCATGAAAAACAAGAAACAAGTTTATAGGCAATGATAATAATAAATAACAGAATAATTAGATACTGATCTCTCTTGTTTAACCGTTACCTCTACGCTTCCTTTTTTTTATTTCTTTTCAAAGTCTTACTTTTTATTTCTTTTCTGTGCTCTTATTCTCGATAATTAATTGAATACAAATGAGGAAATTTTCGTATATTTTTAAAGTCTCAATTGAATACAGTACAGCTGTTACAAGCCAAGCCATAAGGCTGAAGGCTGGTAACGGCTGTACTGTATTCAATGAAAAAGGATTTATTTTCTGTGCTCTTATTCTCGATAATTTATTGAATACTAATATGGGAATTTTCATTGACAGTTATATATATTCAATGAAACAGGAACAACGTGCCATGATATTGCACTGAGTGCAAGATCATGGCACGTGGTCCCTTCTTCAGTTTCTTCATATTTAAATCAAATAACAGAGAAAGCCACTGATATTGTGTGAAATTGGCACAAAAATTTCAAATTATTAATCAAAAAAAATTATTTAGAAATTTATGTGCCCTTTTAATACAATTTCATGAAACGTTCTTCACCCATCCATTTCTCACATGCTCCATCATCCCCATGCTTTTCATTCACCCATCTTCGATTTCAACCGATAAACTTTCAACAAAGAGGGCGCCACGATGACGGTTTCTACGTTAGCGCGCAATCGGTATCTTAGTGGACACCGACAAACGGAATGTCGTCTTTTCCTTCTTGGTTCTTATTTTATAGTAACATCCGCATCCCATGAAGTTTAACATGCATATTTAATAGCATACTTTCTATAAATATTATTACTTTTATGTTTCCATACATTAGAGGATTATCGTAGCATGATGCTACGTAATGAATTGGGTATCTTAGTGGTCACTGACAAAAGGTATGTTATGTTTTAATTCTTGGTTCTTATTTTCTACAAATATCCCCATCCCAGACAGTTTAATATACATATTTAGTAACATGCTTTATAATGTTTTTTGTTTTTGTTTTTTCCATATGCTAGAAAATCAACAGGGCTTTTCTATTCAAATGATGTTACTCAATGCGTACTTTACTCGACGGTGACAAACTGTTTGTTTTCCCTCATATTTAGGTTCACATTTCATACAAACTTCACCATTTAATATTGTTTGATATTCTTTTTTACTAAGTTGGTAAGTAAATAAGAAGTTCAACTTCTTATTTATTTACTATGACTCGTTATGAAACTTCAGTTTATTACCTGGTTTACATGGTGTTTGCTTTTGGTGTTTCTCATTCTTTTCTTTGTTATAGTTTACTTTTCCTGTCACTTTTACCTCTTCATTGTATTTTTTGCCGTTCTGTTTTATCGTTATTGCACCTTTTTGTCTTATTTTTCATTGCTATATATCATGATATTATTACTATTGAAAAGTATAGCATGTATACTTTAATTGGTATACATGTATTGCAATGTATATTGCACATATTTTGTATATCAAATCTCATATAGCATCAGGGTTTCTTTATATTACACGGGAGATCTGACATAATAGATGTAGTTTACATGCACTTTTTCATTCAATATATGAAAAGCATCGTGAAAGTATCATCCGCCGTAAACTACTTTTTTCGTAGATTCTTATGAAATATTCATTCACTTTCTCATACAAAATGTGTAGTTCCGGGCTTAGGTTACATACATAAATTATTCCAGGAATTGTAGATATTTTTGCATGGGCCATCCCCGTGTTTTTTCAAAACGTGGAAAATGGCCCGGACTGTTCTTTACATTTATTTTCCACTGTCTGTAACTATTTTTGTATGCCCAATTCACATTACATACACTATGTATATGTCCAGGTAAATGCCCCGTCCATTCTATTTTCCAAACGCCTAGATTTTTCATGTAGCTACCGTCCTTAACTATGCACACGCTGTATAGTTGTGAGTGTAACCTACAAAATCCCTCATAAGTGTCAATGGACCCAGATGATGATCCAGACGTGTTGGTACAATCCAACATTTTCGTCTTGCACGTCTAATAGAAAGAGAGGTAGCCTGGATGATATCAGTATAAATGTGGTGAGTGAGATAAGTGGTTGAGATAAGTGAGTGAGATACTGAAGATGATGATGATGTAGATTATGATATAAATGATGAAGTATCATTACTGAGAATAAGGATGAATGATAAATATGATGAACGGTATGTGGCGTTGTCGGTAATGATGATAATGAACGTGATATAAGCGAATAATGATGATGGTTTTATTGGCTATACGATGGTATGATGAGGATATATGGATAATATGATGTGAGTATTGATATGGAATGAGGTCTTGAGATGTTGAGGGCGAGTGACAATATTGCGAATGATTAATTGAAGGTGAGTCTATCCTCCCGGCTGCACCAATGACACGATAATATTATTAATAGTATATCGATCTGATATGTTTATTAATAATTGAAGATGGATGTGTTTGAAAACATTAAAATGGAAAGAGTATCCAGTATTCGATTTATATGATCTTCATTTCATGAGAAATGAGGATCATCACCGGAAATAGCCGATTTTTTAGCGGTTACCCAGAAGGTTCATTTTGGGCTTGAAGCGTCATTATCCGTTGTAGACTGTAATGGTTGTACAATAATGTATTTACTGTATTGTGCAATTTCATTAAAAAGTTCAATTAAGTAGTGCCTGGTACATCCACCCAAAATCTACGCCGTTTGTATGTAGGCGATCAGTCCCGAGAACACAGACGACGATAAGAGGGAACAGTTTTAAATTTGGGGTGGAGGTGTAATGTATTACGTAACACTGCTGTGTTTCACCATTTTATGTCAAAGTGTTGCAAAATTGAATGTGCTGAACGAGGTTATAATGGATCAATTAATTTGTCAAGAATGGATATATGTATCTCAGACCGTTGGTATGTCGGCCTCGTAAATGTAACCCAAATTTTATTCACGTTGAAATCTATATTGCACAACCCATAAATGACATCGCTTCGTAATTACGACAAATTTAAAACTGAAATGTGGACAATCGAAACTCAAAACGAAACAGACAAAAAACTAATTCAGTTCAGATATGGGGCGGAATGCGATTTGCTGTTGCATACAATATTAAAAAATGCAGGAATCACCCGCCATTTCCTGCGACTAACCTCCTTTGAAATTGATGAGAACAAACGCATTGAGAAAATGACGGAGCAGGTGAATAAATCTATGGTGTACGTAATGCAGTGATGTGTGCGCGTATGCTGCGAAATGGTTATTTCTGGAGAGACTGATAACGTGTACGATATATTTGTAGATATCTAAGGGAACGAAGAGCTATTAACGAAGAATCTGGTTAAATGGAATTAAGGATGCAAAATGTGGAACGATGGTGAAAAGGTCGTTGCCTTCGTGTCTAGTGACGACTGTAACGGCTACAGAGATGAGAATTTTGATTGGGTTTGGGGAGGATGAGGATGAAACGAAAGAGGTGGAGTTTGAACCAACAGGTGTTGACGGAGTATAAATAGAGGTAGATGCGGAAGGAGAAGAAGGGAACATACTACAACGTAGATGGATATTTAGGGGAGATTTGGAAATAGTTTTCTAAATTCCCATATTAACTGGACTGCATTGCTCGAAACCGAAGATATTACTATTTACAGGATTGGTCGATTACGTTGTAGTGATGACTGTGCATAAGACATCTTGTAGTTTGTTCTTAGCCCGGATAATATTCAAACCCTGACCTGGGGGACGAAAAGGATCAAGTTCGAGGAGAAGTGGTATGGGTTTTCTGTAGTTATGAGGAAAACTACAGAACAGGAACTGTAGAGAAATTACAGTAGTGTGAGAGAACGGGTGTGAATTATTGGTACGGACAGTTTATGTAAAGATGCCACGTACTATTTCGAAAGGGAAACAAACTGAAAAAATGTGTTGATTATTTGTTGGAAGCACTAGTTTACGAGAATATAAATAAATTGTGGAAGGTTGTGCTGAGGAAAACTATGAAGAAAAACAGGGATACCTTCTGAAATGTTTGGAAGGAGTCCGGAAATACTCCAATTAGGGACAGCTGCTATGTTTCTGATGTGTTATATATGAAGTTGGAACCGATTCGATTCAGAGAGACAAGTGTTCAGTTTTTGGAAAAAGAGGAATTTTGTGGCATGGTGCCATAATGATTTACTTGGTGGACCATTGCAACAGTTCTGAGAAAGAAAGGGGAGAGAAGTGGCAAGGAATTGCAATTTACGAATATAACTAGAGTAATGATCCAATTAAATCTAAAGACAATCGCAACAGGCGAACAGACATATGTACTTTGTGTTTTGCAGATCTCATTGGAACAGAGTGCAAGAAGGATATTTTTGTAGTTTTATCTATTATTGATTCATTTTATTCAAGAATTAAAAAATAAATTGCAACAATGACGGAGATCTCGGTGATTTCTGATGGGCGCGTTGCTATCAAAATTACATTCTCCCTGTTGCAACCTATTTTTGGTTTGCATCACGTTTTGCAAATAAAGTAAATTATATATCCAGAGATAGCTTGTACGGAACGACTGGTTGATGCAAATTTTCCGATATAAATTCTACATCTACATCGGTAAGTAAACGAAAAATAAATGGACATAACAGCACTATTGATGTGATCAAGACTCCAAAGTATTCCGGTGGTATTGCGGACACAGATATGGAGATGTTAAATGTAGTTACGGATGGGAGTGGCTCATCGATGATGAAGGAAGCAATAGGTTTAAGAAGATTGCGAAAATGGTTCGACTTGGAGAAATATTTAATGGGGATGTTACTGACTGTGATATTATTGCAAAGGTATATGCGTATTCGGGCTACAAACTTGAGGTGTACAGGTTTTCGAATTATAGTTCATCACTTATCAGTTCCGGTGAATCAGTAGTACAGGTTGTTGATTTTCTTGACGGAAATGGATACGTAGAAGGGAGAGTACAAACGAGAATAGGTGCCACTAGAACTGAGTTGAGGGATGTAGGCCTTAAAAGAAATGCTGCAGATAATGTGAGAAATTCTACAGAGCTAATAGTGTGTGATACTTTCCTATCAACATCAAATTACCCAATTATTGATGATTCAGGCCAACGGGCAATTCCACACCCATAGAATTTTGAGCTAACTTATATAGACCAGTCCAAAACTTTCCTGCCTTATACTTCATATTAAGAACGGTCGTGCCTGTAATCTAGGCCGATGTTCTGTCCACAACAGTATATCCCATGGACTGAAAGATGCCAAAAAACTGGGAACTGAATCAAAACATGTTATGGTTGCCTGATGCGGGAATAAAACAAACCCGCCAACTTGGTGTGTATATATACATGGGATAGGTCTTTCCATTGTGATAATTGCATGCCAGAAACTAATAATCCACAATCTATTTTCTATAATCGTTGATCTCTCGAACAATTTCTTCTTCTCTTCCACCATGCGACAATTCTTTGCTCCATCGTGGGCAAGCCGTTACCCATAAATCATCACCAATTTAATTGAGGAGAGCTCCTAGTAGATTGACCAACTTCTATACTTCGGAAAACAGAAGATGCAGCTGTTACAAGGGCGTGGATTACAGATTTCGAAAATTCCATCACCGGTCCGGAGCCGAAGGAAGAGATGTTTCTTCAAGCCTTCTCTGTTCAATACAAAAATAATTTCAATCCTTCCAACACTGAGGATAGGGGGTAGAATCTATCTGGAAAAGGTGCGTCTGGAAAATAAGCACTATGTGCAGTTTTTATCTTTCTAATATCGTATCCACCAAAACAATCCGTCAGGATTATCACCAAAAGACATGGTGAATCTGGATACTGCGTTCTACAACGTAGTAGAGGTTACTGGAGTCCAAAATGATGTCGAACGCCCGTTTTTTGTATGCAAGGTAGGGGAAGTTTTATGTGAGCACCAAAGTTTTTATCTGAGTGATACTGTTCATCTCCTACGTCAACATATTCTTATCAATTCAATGAATGCAGATAAGAATTATGAGAATTCACGTTATATGGTGGGTGAAGATGGAGATGAGAAGCCGCTTCGCACAATCGGCAGATGCAGGGCAAATTATGTCATACTGGAATATATACATGATGAGAAATGACTCAAGTTGCATGAGTCGAAGATCAACGCGCACCTTGAACGAAATACTGTGCTCCAGAAATACAACAAAATTCAACTTTTTCAACTCCCCATATGGTGGAGACGAAACAAACTCCACGGTATTCTTCCATATGATCAAACGCAAGGTGATAAAATAGATTCTGGATGGGAGGTAATAGAATTGAGGGTTTCTCTGCATGCTTTTTAAGAGGGTACAAAGGGTGAGATCTCGATCGAGTCGGGTTCTGGTCCTGAAAGTGTCTGAGGAGCCATTACAGCGCGTTCTGAAAATTAAATATCTCCAGAGGTCTCCTGTGGTCGCACGTAGTTATATGATTCTACCTTTTCCCGTACAAGTTACACACATATTCCATCGCCATCTTTTTCTGTTATCACATACTCCTCCTCGTTTGTAGGTTTTTACATGGAAAATTGCAGAAATAGTTCCGATCTCCGGCTTGAACTCATTCCCATCATCCCGTATGAGTTCGTACGGTACATGACTCACACCAACCACAGCGCCAGTACTCATATCACAATATATATCTTCTTCAATTTTCAGTTGCTCCGTCTGGTATACGTCCATGTCGTGCATAAATACACACGCCGTCACGATATTTACATTTATTTCGGGTAACAGAACCTGGAAGGAGGAGAGAGTCTGTGATATTTTGCCTGAAGAGCACCAAATAATGTATGAGCATTCTTTCCGCAGCCTCCTTTTCTGACTACCGAACAGACACTCCATTTGCGTTGTTCGATGACTGAATATCTGTAGAAATGGGGTACCTATGGTAGATTCCGTCGTCCAACCAGTACGTATGGTACGACTCTTCGTTGCAGGTAGTATACTCAACTGTTGGACGGTACTTCTCTGATTCGATCTTTCTTGAAAGTAGCATTGCATCCAGAATGTTAATATGATTGTTACATCCCGCCATTCCGAAGAATAAATGCTAAATTTAGAGTATGTAATATACAATGACTTCCATAGTGATCTTAGGTACTCTTTCTTTACTTTCATACTGCCCATTATGTACAGTGGAACAGTTTTCCTAAACCCACTTGCTACAGTCTGTATACAGAAGAAAATGTTGGGAATCCCAATTTAGCTCCACGGTGAAGCAGATATCGCACTTGGCTTTCTGTTGATGGTGGTAAAAATTGTTTTCCGCAGCATGGCATGAAGGAGTGACAAAACCGTCTTAAATTCAGGAGAACCTTCTACTCTACCATTTGTAGGTACTCGTGTAATGAGTCCTCTGACCCTCCATATGGAAAAAAGCTGATCGCTGCAGTCACTTTCTGGGATGATGATAACGGTAACCTCTCACGGCAACCACTCCATTGTTGAAAGTAGGTGAAATCAGCTGCTACCAAGGCACTTACGCGTTCCAACATGGCACGAGACATTAATCTTCTATCAAACATCTACTACGTGAAGACGGTGTTGGCGGGAAAGTAGTGGTGGTGTCAGGAGAGTTGGTGTGAAAAGATTTGGAGCATCACCCCCACCTTTGAAAACCTTTCAGGTTTTGAGAGAAATGCGAATTTTTAAATTTCCTAGGGTTTCTTTTTTCCGTATCGCCAAATTTCCGTCCCAAACATGGATACAACTACAAAAATTTGTTATCAAAGTACCGGTCTTCCTCATTTAATGAAGAGACCCGTACTTTAATAATGGAAAGACAATAAAATAAGTTGTTTTATTATAGTGCTAAGAGCATGATTACCGGTTGGACTATTTACACAAATTGAACTTTTTTTGAACTTTTTGTGAAATTTGCTGATAAAGACAAAAACTAGCTAGCTATTGGCGGACACTATCAGTAATACTGTTAGTAAAATTTAAAAATACTGCAGTGCATGACAGCAAATTTCAATATTTGCTGTTGTGGGTGTCCGTATTTCTAATAAGTGACGTTGCAACTTTATTCTCGTAGGCGAATGAAATCACGAGGGGCCTTTGAAATTGAGGTCTATTCCATCATAGTACCAATGACTTCTCTCCCCATTTAAGCCCAGATTGCGTAACATATCATTCTCCCGTGCTTCCCACACAACCCAATGCAAATCGCGGTGCTCATGCCTATTTCTCATTCTCCTGATACTACAATAAGTGAACATCCATATCACTCATCACGAATCTACATCTCCAGCCGCTCTCTCTTTCCATGACAAGATAATGTCCATTTTGCTACTTTTTTTTCAAAAAGAAAGTAGCAAAGCGGACATTATCTTGTCATGGAAAGATAGCGGCTATAGCGACGTGGAGTTTGGGCACCTAGTGAGAGCGTGAATCTACACATCACAAGAAACAGTAACTTGATTTGATCAGACTGCATTGCGATTGATTGGGGAGACCCTCTTCGAAAAGTTGAAGACATTTGAACCGCCGAACACTTCTTCGAATATGCACGCCGGTCGCTCATCGCGATCCGTCCGACCAATATTTTACGAGTTGCTTCGGATGTTCAATAGTTTCGCAGTTCAATATGCCTTATTCATGCGTATAAACCGATTGGGGTCATGGAGAACTAGATTTTCTCCATGGCTATTGCCAAGCATCTTTGAAAAAGAGACGGTATGTCCTACGAAGCTCGCGACTTTCTCCAAGACAGATGGAAAAATCCTTTGGCTTATAAAGCACTCTGACTCCATTCGAAGTTCTTGGATGAGAGAACAACTTCTGGTAGGGTACTGGAGATGGTTCAAAGCGATGAGGAAGATGAAGCAGAAGACGTACAAATACCATCATCGCAGAATGTGGATCGTTCAATCGATGTAGTGAGTGACTATATGGTTCAGGAAAATGCAAACAGTAGAGATGGGATAGGAAAGCGACCACTTGGGAGTAAGTCGGAGCTTTGATCAAATGGCCATATTCAAAAGAAAGCGATGGAACATGGCGAGAAAATTGTCGGTGCGGTGTAACGACGCACTAATCTGTTGGATAAGAAGAATGCCATTTTTACCTACACCATTGAAGACTGGGAGACTCCAGAAGATATTAAGGAGCGTGCCGAATTCTTTCGTCTCGTGTAGAAGCAGCACATGAAACGACTTTTTAACCAATCGTTGGAAGAAATGAGCGTGGTGCACCCACTTCTCGTGTCGAACATAGTAATCTGGGTGAAAGTAGTTTACCACAAAGTGAGCGGGAGGTACTGAAAGTGCTATAAATGAGCCTCGACAGGTTGGTGATATAATATATGACGAAGTTAAGAAGAACGAAGACTAATTATACGTGCTTTGATATACTTTAATGAACATTATTGATTTCCCAACTCATACCATACGTGGTTGAGAATATCAACTTTTAGAGCCGAGTGCTTCACTTCTTCTTTGATGTGATTCTTGACTTCGAATATATTCCGTGCCGAAATCCCTTCTGTGACAGATCGAGCCCCCTTGAAATAACTTCCTGCTCCCTGTGCAAAAGTAATGGCTTTTCTGTAGCATTTCCATCCAGGAATAGCCCTTTTCAACTGCTGCATCTGCTAGTTTATTAATTTCACTTTCATATCCATTTATTCTGTCTTCCACAATCATATTGTGAAGAATAATTGCGGTTTTCATCACATTTGAAGCGCGATTTCTATCCCACAAAGTACATGGCTTTGCTATCAGGGTCCATCAAGAAACCGAAACACCAAAGGCTCTCTTGACATCTTTTCGAAGAGCCCTTCGGAAGACGCGAACATCCTCCCCCTCGTTATTACAATTTCCGGAGTAGTGGAAACAAACATTGACCAATGAGGGCGAATACCATCTACAAGAAAGTAGAGAAAATTGTGTATTCTGTTGTTTACAATGAATTCATAGTTTGGTAGCATGCAAACTTGCAGTATTTAAGATACCAAGGGAGATATTTCCAGGATTTTAATTTTGTTCAAACCACAAGGCTTCACAAAATGACATCCCAGCTCCAGATTTCACTGTCTGCGATAGCTTCGATTACAACGGTCTGTTTCTTTTCTTTTCCCTGAAACAACTTTTCAGTCCATACCACTGGGCAGTTTTTCCACTGCCAGTGCTGACAGTCCCAGTTTCCTACACACACCGTCCAGTGTTAATTCCTAATATGGATCAAACAGGCTTCAGTAGGAAAGCGGAAGTATTTTTTAACAAAAACATTAACAACCTCTTCAACAAATTACATAAATCTTTCACTAAGTCCAGTCTTCGAGAGCTAAAAGATCTCGTCAATCTCATCAATCCCCTTTCCATATTCAAGTACGTGAAGCGCAGTGATCACTCGCATTCAAGGTGACATACCACGTTTGTGTGTCGCATCGTATCGCAATTTGAACAACCCGCTTCCTTCTATATCGCTCAATACCAGCTCGACGATATGGCGGGAATCCTAATTTTTCTTGCAAAGTCCATCTCATCATTTAGTGGAACATCTGAAAACTAGTACTAGTCGAATCGCCCATCACAGTCCTCGAAATTTCGCTCCTTTTTCGCAGGCGAATATTCTCTTCATCCGAGCAGTTGTCTGACCCGACTCCGGGAAGTTCTCCCTCTAGAAGCAAGTAGTGCAGGTGTGCTATCACTTAATCAGTGCAATAAATATCGTCGCTTTCAGGGCGTGGGTTAATCGTTTTGGTAATTTCGATGAAAGCCGAAGATACAAGATTGGGAGTAAAGGCGACCGACGGTAGCGGTGCTGACAGATTAAAGTATTCTCTGCACCATTCTTCCTCACTAATTTTTGCGGAAATAAGAGAAACAGTGATACAGAAGAGGCAGGTATTATCTATATTTCCCACATTTTACAGTGTGTACTGGGCCAGAATCGGTATGCCCATTCTTTCAGGAATAGGGAATAAAAAACCTTCTTTTCGTATCCTGTATTCCATTATGTATTAAATGTCAGAAAGTTGAAATTTGTCACAGATGGGATATTGAACGGTTTTCGATTTTTCGGAAGGCGGCAGTGTACAGATCGTAAATGGTCATGATGACATTACTGTTCATAACATCCGGACATTGAAGTCCTATTGTGGACAGGGTTTTCTCTTTACTGTCACTATGGATAATTTTTCCGGATGCAGCCGGAGTCTGTCCTGTAACATGTCCGTGAAAGGTCATTGGTTGTGTCGTGAAAGATGAGATGTGAAGCAGCGTAATGTCTATTTATAACATGGTACGGTAGACGGTCTGTTCCATAATTGTACTCTTTTTGGTTACAGGCCCATCAGATTTTTTAAGTTCCGACAGTGAGCAGGACCAAGTTGATATGAACGGCCTTAAGTGATGGAAGCATAGTTCATGCGAAATCAGCAGCAGACAAAAATGTCTACTAACTATTTTTTCTTATTGTTCAAACTACGCGGGAGAAGAGCAACAGATCTGAGAAGAAGACAAATCGTGTTGGGTTCGTGGGGGAGACTGCGGCGGGGGATGTGGCTATCGTGGCCGCAATTTCAAGATGGAGATAATTAGTCTCCTGAGTGATGATGACTGTGTTTCAGTGGTTGCCAAAAGCGGTGAGTAAGAAAAAGCTGTAGTGCTACTTTAACAAATGAAAGGTCTCCGAACTGTGATATCGGTGGAAGTAAGGGACATGCTACTGCTTGTAATATTAATGTTATTGAGAGGTCGAAGGCGAAGAAGAAGTTGGAACTGAATCATGCCAAAATGTCAGCGGGTAGTGCAGCATGTAAGTGGAAGAAGGAAAACATCGGTAGTAATGTAGGATATGACAGTAAAGAACAATACGATGTCGACAGTGATATGTCAGGGTCTCGGCGTTCTTGCGAGTACAGTTTTCATAGAAAGATAATTTCTCTGTTGAAAAATAATTTAGTAAGGGTGTCGAAGGATGAATCAAACCAGTCTATTACGAAAATTGACAGTATGGTGAAGGAGAAAACAATATCTCTGGAATAATAAATTCCTAGGAACAGTGGACGCAATTGGAGACTGCTCAGTAGGTTGTACCAAGATTGTAACGGGAATCTTGCTGATGATTCGTGTGAGGTCTTCCGGTGCGTAATGCATGACAAGAAGATTTCAGCTTCAAAAGTGGTAGTGAAGAAGGAAAATTGTAGTAATGTTGATTTGAAGAAAAACTTGGGTAATGGGGAACAAATTGTTGGATATGTGGTCGTAAAGACAGATTGATATGCCATGGGTCCATGAGGTGTGGTGCGGGTCATAAAGTTAAGAAGAAGGAATATATCGTAAATAACTCTGATGGGGATAATGTAGTCAAGAAATGTGGAGGGAAGTGTGTGGATAAATGGTTGAATATCAAATATGTGTATGATCATCTTGCTGGTTTCCGGAAACTAATAGAATCCGGAAACGATTGGAATTTCGACAGCAAACATACTCTCCATGTTCTGTATTGGGGTGGAAGGAAATAGATTGGGGATAATAGAGTTGTGAGCTACGATTTGAATAGCAAATCTAAATAAGGGAAGGTAGTGAATGAGGACATGTGACTGGTTCGAATGTGGAACTGAATTAGAGATATTGTTCGATGTGTGACTTGACGAATTCAATGTGTGGAACAGGAATGGTGGATGTTTATTTTGGAAATATGGATATAAAGTTACCATTTTGTTTTTTTAAATGTCTCGTTTCTGTTGATAAGCAGTTGGTTATGTATTTACCTGTTAAACTGGTATTGTTTACCTGCTTTAAATCTACGGTAGTGGTTGTTGTGAGCAGGGAACGTAATAAAAACATCGTACGAATGATGAGTTGCAATTTCTATGAATGATTAGACTTTTGAAATAGTCTGAGATGTGTAAGCTGATGGCACAGTATAGTACGCCACGATGCAGAAGTGATGTAAACACATAAATATATTTTTCTCTACTACACCTCTGCTCTGGGTAATTCCTGCGTACCTCGTTATGGTGAGAAGTGCGCAAAGTCATTGATGTCAATATTCATATTGAGACTAGTCTCACACCTACAACGAACAGGCAATGTACTGGTCTTCGAACCACTACCCTGTCAATCACTACTTCACCCAATTCGTCAACAATCGCTCCACCAACTACACCTCTATCACAACTACAACCACCGACCATAACACCATCACAACCCCAGCCGCAATCACCGATCACGACACCATCACAACCGCAACTGCAATCACGGACCACGACACCATAGGTTGGTAATTACTGACGAAACTACAATCTATTGCTTGGACTGTATTTACATATACATTGAGCTGAAAAATTCAATGATACGGCACATATCAAGACTTATCTACCCAATTTTAATGTTGATATATGTATATAAATTGATATTTGTCCGAGAAAATATCGATAATAAATTTCCCATGTGATAACTATTATAACATTTTTTATTATTGGAAAATTAATTAACTTTATTCATATTGTCATTAATTACAGCAAAACAACAAACGACATATATTGAGTCTTTCAGTGATGTACATATCATTTCAAGTTGAACCATACCCAAGTAACTTATCATAGCTGACATTGGTATATTGCAGTCTCCTGCTGCATAAATAGGTGTATCTTAATGTACATGTCTAAAATATCTATAATTAGATATTTGATATATTTGGACGTGGTAGTGAATGCGTGGATTTTTAGCTAGATGCGCTTACATCACGTATAATTACCTTACTATTAATCAAGCATAATTTCGGTAACATACTCCGTCATGCTATAATAAAGTATAGGTGCAAATAATTGCTAACAAGTATTTCATCTTCTATTGTATGGCAAGTTTCACTCCACATCTAAGTAGCACATCAAAGTTGAGAAAAGGTTGAAATATTAAGAGTGGTTAAGAGTATAAAATAGTACAATGAGGTCGCAATGCTCCACAATAGACGTGGTCATATTACACACCCTCACTTCAGGAAGGTTAACAAGTGTTGACACAATCCATTCCTGCCTGCCGTTGATGATATATATATATATATACTCTTATACTCTTCCACAACGATATTTGAATGCATATTTTGATTTAAAGATGGCATGAACAGATGCAAAGCAATGGTGAGCCTATATCACTCCACAGTCATGTCATATAAATCGACATATCATCCTCAACGTTTCTTGATTTTCCTTTTTAAGTTACCAAATTTATTCACAATTTGAGTGGGTATTGGGAAGTCCAGTAGTATAAGATCAAATAGATTCAACAATTCCACCTCAACCTTTCGTGTAGCAATTCCTGGATTTCGTATCAATATACGTATAATTCCATCAGAATATATATTTAACATTCCATTCCTGGCACCAGGACATGCACCATCAACAACTCTTACACACTCCTCTTTTCACAGTAGGCAACGGTGACCGAAAACTCGTACTTTCCGACTGTATAGATACATCACCACCTACTTCAACTGTGTGACACAAACCGCTATTAATAGGAAAATAAGTAGTAATCTCACTGCAGTAATGACCATGCTTTTTAATAATAATGTCATTCTGCGGAAAGAAATTCTCAAGTTGTTCTAACCTCATAGCATAGTCATCCAATACAACAGGAACTCCAACCTGGTATTAGATATTTTTGCCAGTAAATCCATTCGCCACAGATTCCTGGGCTTCTTTAATATTTTTCAATTTCAATGCTCTTGTCAACTGTGATATCTGTCGGGATATCTATTGCTCACTCCGAAATATTGATGATGACATGCTATTCGTATTGAATTCTTCATCATCGCAGCTCTCATCTTCCTACCTGGATGCGCAGTTTCACTGTCGAACCACAACCTTATGTCCCTATCGATAAATCAGACATTATTCACACCCATAGTTTCTCCTCTATTCGGTTTACATGCCCATCCTTGCTGGTACTCAACTTGCAGTAACTTAATTGGAACGGCAACATCTATCATCAGTGCGTTAGGTACGGCACGAGTGTATATTACTACACCACTCTATTCGTATATGTAATCGCAAGCCATTCCAACAGCGTGACTCAATGTCGTCTTATCGTACATAACACGTTTACATCGCAGTACATGTCTGTCCTTTCTACTATTTGTCTTATATCTTCGCAAACACTTACAACATGCGAAATGAACTGCATTGACCCACACCATCTCATCTGAATGAGCTTCTTCCAATTCTGTCATATTGTTACAACCCTCTTGTGCAAAAAGTGGCTCGTCATCTGTCTCTTCACCATCCTCTTCTCTTCCTTTACTTCTGCAAACAAGTTCCGTTAGATCAACTTCAAGAAGTGGAGATCTGTCATGTGGGGCATCGTTCCCAAAAGCCTCAGCGTCGTCTTCGTCATCCATGTCGTTTGCAACAAGTTCAAGTTCAGCAGCTGCATCAGAAGCAGCAGTCATTTCGACAATAAAATTACACCTCTTCCATGAGTGTATGTCACTCATGTATACTTTTCGCACTCTTATCTCTTTCCCTGTAAATATTTTGCTCCAGTTACCTACAAGTAATCTGTCCTGAATTCTTCTTATAGTTTAAACCTCCTCCGTACTATTTACACGACCAATTTCCGTTCCATTACCATCCTCAGTAATCTGTGACCTGCAATTTCCATCAATGTAATCTCCATCGTTATCGTCGGTTATGTCGTTTCGCATCTCCCAAATATCATCAGTGACAACTCCTCATTGCCGGTCATTTCGATTTGTTGTTTTTGTGCTTTTATCTGTTACTTAAACTGTTCTGAATCGCTCAAACACATTAGGGAAATCATGATCGGATGACAAAGCGGTCAGAAAGTTGCTCAACGGTGCAACGTGCCGATCAACGCGAAGATACTTGACTGTGTGTCCTTACTGGTCGCCTGCTGCTCGCTGCAGCGGCCGACGTTGGCATTTTATTATGAAATAGGGCTTCTGTAAGCATTACTTACAGAACCAAGAACTATAAATTTGTAAAGAAAAGTAAATAACTGGCGCCACATATCAGTGTGGCCTAGTTGGTTACGGCCAATCGCACTGATGGTAGGGCCGCGAGTTCGATTCTTGTTGGTGACACTGACGGAACTTGAGCGGCAAATGTCCCCCGATGCGGGATCATTTCTTGCCCGATATTAAATTACTGTGAGCCACCACTGTAAGCAAATATATAGAAACTAAATTGATGAACTTCTCCACACATACGACCGGTGTAACTCCCCCCGAATGCTGATAATATCGGACATCATATTTCCCACAACTTCTTCTGCAGACTACCATTTCACCCACATTTCCTAAAGACGCTAACATCGTTTTCTTTACCTTTGCTCACTACTCCCAATTGCTAATTTCCATTCGAGCACAATCAACTCCACAGCTGTATTTGGTAGACCTTCATCGTACTTCAACGCCTCAACAACATCTTCAGGTACAGTAACATCCATTTTTCATCAACAAAACGGAGTAGGTGACGTTTTCCAATTGGAAAGTGCGCATCCAGCATGTTGTTCTCATCCTAGGATGCAGGATAGATGATTCCTCCCAGTTCAAATCCTTGTCTGTCACATTTTTGAACACCAACCGAAGAAAACATATTATTTTTGTAACATCTGGCATTGTCCGTGACAATCCAGATTGGATTACATCTGGGGAATTGTTTCGGAAACCTTTGGCGGAGATCCTCCAGTAAATTGACAGGCTCAATACAATCTTGGGTAGTATCGTTGTGTACTACATGATCTTCGAAGAACACATCAAGACTATCTTTTGTCTGGATTTCACTTCCAAGTTCCCTTCTCTTCGCACATAAGGGACCTGATATTTTCCCCCTTGTCTTCCAACCACTTCTTTCCTTCCATTCTTTCTCCTTCCTGTTCTTTTCATTTTCTTCCTCAACAATTGCACTGTGGAATACATCTGAACCGTTCCATGATATTCCCCGCTTGCCAAAGAACTGCGAGGTAGATCCGAGGTGACGTATTGGTTCAAGATTCATCTTATAGTCCGTAAAAACAACACATTCCGTCCCTGCATCTTCAGTATTCGCCTCAATCATATCACCTATTCTTTTGGACTAGTCGTACGACCTCTGCACATGATCCATGTATGGTTTTCTTTTACTTTTACAGTCAGCCATAACTACTCCACCAATTTCTGGAATATCTCCAATAATGTCTCCAACTTCGTCAATTGCACCAAATAATTCCAAGTAATCCATGCATCTGTATTTCCTTTTTACTGCTCTATGTTCTGCAAGTAAAGAAAACTGAATTTAATGCAATGCGTCTCTATCACTTTGTGACATATAAGTCACTAAATTATATTTTAAATATTCCGTGACACCTTGTATCTTATTCATTGCTAATTTTTTATTATCTCCACCTATTACTTCCGAATCTACCAACGCCTTCATATTTTCCATGTCTTCATAAACAAGTCCATTAAGAATGTAGTCTACGCAAGATTGCCGCTTCAACTTACCTTTAGCTATTGTTTTCACCAATAATATAAATAATGTCCTCCCCAACTTCCTTAATTTTGTATTCTCTGCAGCCTCCAGTGCATGATTTTGCCATAGACCCTCAACATACACCTTCCCCATCAATCCAGGAATTTTGCTAATTTGACTATCGCACTTTACTCTCTTCGTACCCCAGGACATATGTTGCATATTGTCCGACCGTAGAATTAATTTTATGGCATGTTTGATTTCCAGTTCATTAAAACTACTTTCGTGCGTGTTTCTCACAATATAACTACTTCCAATCATATCCAACCAATTATCTCAGGCACGTTTCGGTGCAACACAAAAATCTCCACTCCAAACTGATCCACATACATTCGTATCCGCACTTTTGGATGCTTCCACGCACGCAACTACACCATTTACAAATTCCCCGGCACCGTTCACACCTACGTACCAATCACACCCTGTATATTGTAACTACTGCCACCATCAGATAAACCGGAACTGTTGTCGATGCCGTCTTCATCCATGTTTATTTGAACTTCATTTTCTCCGTTACGTTGCAAGGGAGGTGGGCAAATAAACACGCTCTGATGACACTATTTTTGACACTTAACGTTTTCGCCTTTTCGGGAACTAGAAGCATGTCGTCCATAATTTTGTTGCTGCTACATATCTCCTTCAAGAACTCTTCATGCAACAAGTTTCCGTCTTGGAGGAATATTACATTTAGAATCCTTCTAGTGCAGCTGTCGGTAGCTTTCACAAGCTCTTTCCTACATTTCTGCACTAACTATCTAACGGTCTTATACCGAGATACCCGGTTCGGAATATTGACAAATCAGAATCTCGAAATTCTTGTCCCTTCAAAAAGGTGACCGGTCGATAATGAAAATTCTTTCTTCCAAGCCTTTTCTTGATGTATAAATTCATTGAGGTCCATTGTATAATTATCGTAAGGAACGTAGTGAGGTGAATTACCGTCATTTGTTGCGGCAAACATGGTTGGGAGTTTTCGTGCGAAAATATTTTTTGTCAGATTTCGTCAATGTTGTCGAAGGTCGATTGACCAGAATTTGGATACATCTCTCGCCAATAGTGGTCCATAATTTCACATAGAACATTAATCGTGACTGCTCCCTACCATTTGTAAAGACAAAAGACAAAATTAGACAGGACTTATCTTTTCCGTAATTTTATATACGTTTCATTATCGGAATATTTTTGATTTTCAAAAATATAGGATGAGACAATTGATTATTGGCCAATATTCAGCAGATGTAACTCTTGCTCCCGTTTCAGGAACACGGTTTCACATTTCCTCCCTTCTCCGTTCGTGATCTAATTATTTCAGTACTTACTCTGCTCAGGCAGAAGCAGATTGTGGTCCTCTCTCGCACAATATCCCTCTGAAGTTTGACGTATGACTAATGCCGTGTAGGTCGTAATTTTCTGTTTTACGTCCAAGAATCATAAATAGGCATAAAGCTTCCCACCGCACTTGCTTCATTATTTCTCTTCTTTTCCCCTTGCAATATTGTTCTTATTCACGAACTGACAGTCGCAATTTGATTCATAATGACGGCTGTTGAATGGTTCAGACTCCTCATACACCGCATACCGTACATTTCCTATATAATATAGTTTGTAACAATACTACAAACTTACACGAACCACCCACAGCGTTATATAAATAACTTCTTCCCAAGTCACTTGTACAGAACAATCCATTTACGTGTTTCTACAGGACAGTACATTTCGTACACGGTCATATATCATTAGGTCATGATGACGGCTTTCCTGTACTGCTTTCACGCATTTCACATGCCTATCGTATCCGATGAACATACAATTGGACATGTACAAAGTAAACACATTTAATTATTGTATTGTCTCCCGCAATAATAAATTTAACACGTTTCTCTGTTATAAGAAAATCCTGTAACCTGTGACCCCTTCTATCCAAATAACAGCTACATTTTATTACACTTATTTCACTCCGCATCGACCCTCACGACGAAACCGCAGCCTCCATTAATCTGAAACTTTTTAGTCAAGGAATGTAGACAATAACGAATCTCTACATACAAAAATTATTAAATTTAGACGAGATCACACACCGCTACAGTTCAAAAGCTTTGTGAGGTACAATTGTCTGTTCCGTATCGCAGGATCTCTTAATTAGAAATGACTGATATAGTCAAAACTTTAATATTTATGGAAACTAATCATTGTGCCACACGTTTCAAAATAAAATCCGGATATCTTTAAATTTTGTTTTTCCCAACCAGGCCCCCCTTTCTACACTTGTTACTTGTTTTTGCCAGCCTTCTCTGATTTTTAATCTGAAAACGACATTGTGCTCAGTAATCTATCCTCTAGCCACACCCGAATTTTCAGATTAATCTACAGGGAAATGTCGTCGGTAGGGTAAACACAATATTTGAAATGACTGAGAAACGAGTATTTGGAAAACTTTCGGTCAGGACCGAAATGGTTTTAACTGTTACACGTTTCGGAGTTAAGTCCTTTTCTATCTTCTACAAACTGCCACGTTTTAAATGTGTAAAAAATTCACAGTTCAATAAATGGTCTTACAGAATGTCAGTTTCTCTAGGTTTTGCGTAAACCGGTTGTGGTGGACATTTCATTTGTTCCATGCACTTACCAGCTATACTGTACATAATACATGAGGCCAAATAAAGGGGGTTTTAATTGTGCTGCACAGTTGATGCAACAACGTGTAGGTTGAAAAAAAGGGAAGAACTGTGACTTTTGCGAAAGACGAAAATTGAAAAATGCGAAAAATGTGTATTTTAATCGACGGTTGATTGCACCGCTTGAGCGGAAATACTGCAGAATGACGTCTTCGAAACTGAGAGACGGTGACCTTTCATAATTAATCCATGAAAACTCTGGAGAAGCGGGTGGTTCTGTTGTTTTGGAGGGAAGGAGTGACGGCGGGAATACATGAAAATGACGCCATTGGAACTAAAAAGACAACAACTCTCACAATCATTTTCAGGCATATCCATGAGATGGCAGGATGCTTGATTGGGAGAAATTACTGTTATGTGATCGATCATAATCATTCCATAATAACACTGGATTAGCGGGATGGTTCTGTTGTTTTTTGGGAGGAGGGGTGGCGGCATAAATATAGGAAAATGACGCCATTAGAAGTAAAACGACAATAACTCTCAAAATCATTTTCAGGTACGCCAATTAGATGGCGGGGTGCTTACCTGGGTAACAGTACTGTGATTCATTCAAACCCCGCAATGGCCGGGACATAATGATTAGGGAAAGAAGGAGATTAAGTAAATTATAGGAATATTGACGTGTGCTAAAATTTTAAATTGGTACGAATTGGACGCTGAATGTGCTGTTTAAAATGTACGAATTTATCCTGTATGGATTGTATGATATCATTCCATCATTGACTGCAAATGAAGCGAAACGTGAAGCATCAACCAGTCATTTTCATGGGAATTTTGTTTACATTATGGTAGTAATGGTAGGTTAGAGGAATGGAGAACTATGACTAACATCAGTTATTTACAAATTACGACTGATAATGGAGGTATGTGTAATCTTTTTCTAACGTCACTTCTTGTATATTGATTATGGTCAACATACAGGCTCCTTTAGTAATGATTTAGAAGTTCTGCATTATATGTTGAAGAAAACTATTTTAAGGTCTTCCAACCAGTCCACCGTCATTTATGTCAGTCAATCTACAAAAAAGATTGGAAACTTGAAAAAGAGAATCAGACTTAAAATGCTAGTTGCATTTTGTATGTGTGTTTCTGTTTTTGCAAACATTATGTATAATGGCAATGCAGACCGATTATGCAGAAATTATAAGGATGACGTTAATTATGACAAAATAGGGATTAATGTTGCCAGGGCTATTGTAGAGACATGTAAACGGTCAGTTGAACGAAAATTACTGAAATCTTTATTGGCATCCCAGTTTACAAGATCTCAAGCGAGATCATTGTGTAACAGAGTTCGAAGTAAATGGCATAAAATTATAGAAGTAGATGACGTGGTGAAGAGCAGAGAATTGGCAGGGGAAAGTGAGATGTTTGGGGACGTTGTCAATGAAGAATCACGAATTGGTCAGGATCGCGAAGAGTCTATTGTTGAGAAGCACAGTGGATGGTTCCGGCAGTGGATAGTTCCGGCAGTGGATGGCGCAAGGTAAACAGGATTGAAAACAACCTTGAAACCGGGAACATGACAATGAAACGGGATTCGCGTGTCGTTGGGACAGATAATGACATAAAATAATTGATACAATTTATATTCAACAAAGAAAACATTCAATTGTTATCATGGGGTGTTTAATAGATCCGACCGGACGGTAACTGGGAAGACTTTGCGGCAGATCTGAGGAAGGGGACAATTGAGAATATGAGGAGAAAGTACATGTTGTACGATAGAGGAGAGAAAGTTAGTACAAAGTACGGGAAAACAATATTTTATAAGGATTTGAAAAGATTTACAACAGGTCAAGTGTCACGTAAAACGGCCGTGGATTATGTTTTATCTACACTGGTTTATGATAATTTGTCCAACATGGAACGTATTGTAACAGGGGAGGTCTAAGATCCTCGGAAAAATGGATTTGGTGGAACAGCTTCAAGCAATAGGTGAATTTCTGGAAATCAAATTTCAGTCCCACATCGGTAAAGAGGATGATATCATACATGACACAGAATATTCATTATGTGACAGTACCTTTAATAATGCCCGGGGTTTGCCGGTACGGAAAGAAAGCAATGTCTGAAAGCTTTCCAGATCCTAGAAAACATAAAATGTTCAGTAGGTTCAATGAATGATTCTATTCATAAAGCTATTGGAAAAGGTAGAGAAAATATAAGAATCTTTATGGGTCATCAAATAAGAGCTCAAAACCAGGATGCCCACATTGCTTAAATCTACAATGTTGTAGAAAGAGCAGCATCTGACTGTCTTGTCGTATTGTTGATGGACTAGAAGATGAAGCTTGAGCCAGTGCGGTTCCGCGAAAGTAGTTCTGAATTCTACGGCAAGCGGGGTATGTCGTGGAATTATACGGCAAGCATGTCGTGGCATGGGACGGATATTTATTATAGAAAGGGTGCTCAATTACGGAAGCGAAATCAGGGTGGGATGGTTTGAATGTATTGTTTTTCGATCATATCATGAAGGAAGATACGGCACAAGATTCAATTGCTGTGTGCAGTATATTCGATGCAGTTCTATATAGGGCGAAGAAGGAGTTTAAAGATTGTGAAATGGTGTGGGTTGTTTCCGATAACGGTCCATGTTACACTGCAAAAATGACGCCTGTTATTATGCCTATAATTGCATCTCATCATAGGATTGTAATGGAAGGTATCATTCATCCGGAGGCACAAAATTGGAAAAGTCTAATTGACTCCCATTTTTCGATTTCAATGAGGCATGTAACGAACTATGTCAATGAAACGAAAAAGTCTGTAATCGAACCAAATGATGTCATTACTGCATTATTGCATGACGGAGGTATTTCCGGAAGCTGTGTAGAATTTTTATCTCTTTCATGGATTGAAGCAACAACATCTGCGTGGGCAAAAGCAGCAGTTGCAACAACACCCATGCAATTCTCTCCTAAAAATAAACCCAGTGAGGCTAGGTATGTTAATGTTGGTGAAAAGAAGTATATCATGATGAAATTTGAAAACTCAAGGCGAAAGATGGGTCTGTATTTAATTGATAAATGCAAAAGAACCAGAAAAACTAAAGCAGAAATTCGGAAATTTTTACATTCTTCACAATTATTGAATCGTGTGCAGGACCATGATCCCAAAAGCGAAAGAGAAGAGGGGGAGGTTTGTGATGTTTGTTGCATTTCATTTCTGACAGTAATGAAACCGAGGAAGGAACATCTACTCCAGTACATACTCATGAGGAAAACGATGTATCATCAGTTGCAGCTGAAGTAACGACAGGAAAGTGCGGTGCTGATCCTGACACGGTACGAAAAGAAAGTGTACATGACGAAGAATATGTTGGAACGGAGACCGATGTTATACTTCATTTTCGCAGTCCAATCAGGAGAAAAGGAAAGAAGAGGTTTGGGAAGAATGAGAATATGATATGTGCAGTAGATGAAAACGGAGACAGAGAACCGATAGAAGACACATGTAACAATTCAAATAAACTGGAAAAGAGCTTTGTACAGAAAGAAACTAGTTATGAAGCACTTGAAGAAGTAGGAATGTACGTCTGCTCTAAATGCAACCAAAATTACAGTAATGAGGTCTGTAAAAACAAGCACGGTCTGAAGTGTGCAAACATTGACATGGACAAGACCGTGAAGAACAGGGATTGCAGAATAGCAGTCGACATGTTTAACAGGAACTTGGTTTCCATTTATGATACTTTTGAAGGACACCCATTGCTGAATGATGTGCAGGTTAAATCAGAAGCCATAAAAGCCATACTATTTAGAAAATGGTGGGCAAGAAAACGAGGTGATGGGAAGACTTTGGGAACGAACACAGTATGTGAGTCCAGTAAAGAAATGGATATGTTTTACGATGTATGGGAGAGAGATAAAGGGAAGAAGCTAAGTGCTGTGATGATGAAGGCATTCATTCAGTTAATGTTTCCTCATCGCTCGCTATGATGTACGCTCCGAACAGCACATTATTACTGCGATTACGAAGATAAGCAGGCGTAGAAGGAAAGAATCAGCATGTCGTAAAATGAGAGAAGATAATCTTGAGGAGTTGAGGGGAACTGCCATTGTCATTGGAAATGTAGCTACATCTAGTAATTCATTACGAAAAATTGGTGATGTTGGGAATACATGTATCAGTAGCACAATTGTGGAAGAAGCAGGTAATGACGATTGCATGGAAGAAGTTGTATTGACATCTGTTAATGTGAACGGAGGACCAACTAGCTCTGTTAGCGTGGATAAAAGGAGGGGCATGTTGGTGTTGTTAGTAATGTATATACGGGTTTGTCGTAAATAAATCAGGATATCATTGCATATTCTCGTCCCATGAATGGAGCAAATTCTGTTGTGAAAGGGAATGGTGAAAATGTACCTGATGTCATAGATCGTTTAGTCAGTAAACCTAAAAACATCGGATGTAGATACAGTAAAGAAGTAGCGGGAATGGTGATGCATAGTGATGATAATGAGCAAAGAAGCGACCAATGTAATGGTATTGGTGCAAGTAGTAATTTGGAGAGACATTTTGACAACCTACTCCCTTCCAATTATATGTAACAAGTAAGATAGAAGAGGTACCGATTCCCAGATAATTATAAGTCTGCTTTGATGTGCCTGATCGACTGGGAGGGGGATGTGAATCTCGCTGCGAGGCTCCAATGGCTCACCCTCAAAATGGGTTTTGATGTGGATAATGTCCAGCTTGATTTCCCAAAGGAGAGGAACATAACGAACAAAGTTAAGTACATGAGGATGAAAAAACAGGTATGAATATTTTCTGTTCGTAATTTTAATTTGGATAAATAATCCGTTAATGAGAAAGTATGACGTGTACGAAAAGGGATAATGCCGTTTGTGTAAACATGTAAAATAGAGAGATTATCCTTGTTCTGTGAGCTGTTTCACGGATTATACATGTTAAACTTTTTCATTTATTTTACATGATCAACACATAATAAAAGTGCAATTCATAAATGTTTTACTTTGTTTCATGATGTACACATACAGTGTCAATCTAAAAATATCATACATAAACAAGCTGTTACATTATCGAAATTAGAAGGTGCGTAAGCTTCACGCCGTCGGCAAATGCTTTTCTGAAAAGTGTACTACTTTCGTCTAGCGCACGTGCGGCTTTGCGTCGCAGTGGATTTCGCGCATTCTGCAAATTACCACTTTCGTCGTTGCGTGCGGCGCTGCGTCGCGGAAACTGATATTCACAGCCATCTTACTCCACCGTATGGTGTATGTAAATCATCGTCGATATTATATTGAGAAGCATTATCAATTGTAAATAAACAAGGCCGGTGAAAAGAAGACTCCTTTTCTAATTCAAGAAGTAGGGTTAATACACGAGCATCTTTTACGAGTGCCCACTCGTAGATTCATTTTCACCAACAGAATCAGAAAGTGGTCTGCAAAATCAAATATGGATTATCACCATATCGTTCACCAGCTATACGAACATCAATTGAATTGCTCGAAAAACAAGCACGAGCATTTCTTTTACTTGTCCATGTGGGGACCTGAATGTTTAATGTTATAGATGTTTGAGTCTGTGTCCAGTAAACAGATATATTGAACTTTGGAAGGCGACAGAAACTAAAATCATTTGGAGGTATTGAAGCCATCGCTGGAGATGAAGACATTGATGTTGTGATGGTGTCGTCGGTGTGAAGGAAATTACTAGTTAAATGTTTTCAACCTTTCTTAAATTGTGTCAGTCGTACATTGAATTAGATGCAGGGCCTGTGTTTTGCAGGAAGGAAATGTGTCGGGGCTTGGTTGGTGTGACGCCGTCGGATCTTTGGTGGAATGGGAGAGCCAGATTAAAGTTTTATTTTACTTATATTAAATACCAACGTAATCAACAACGTAATTAACAAATTACCGATGTAATCAGCATTTTATTCTACAAATTACCGACATAATCTACCTGCGCAAATCAACATAGAAGAATCAACCAACATTCTGCGCAACTCAACATAAAACTATTTAACAACAGCCAACAAATTAATCAACAAAATACCAACTAAATCATCAATTTAATCTACGAAGTACCGACGTAATCAACCATCTAATCTACGAAGTACCGACATGACCATGCAACACCAATCACTACAAAACAGACAATCTCCTGCGGTCAGAGCGCCGGCAGTTTATGACGACCTCAATGGACAAGAAAAAAATTATACACAAGCAACTCCTCCTTTGCGGGTGTTGGATTATTCGCAGAGGAGGATATCAGCCGGGGTTCTGTAATAACCGAATACACAGGAGATGTGCTGAACTATAAGCAGAAACTGGATAGCGAGGAGTATTACAAGGACCAAGGTGAGCGCGGCGACTAAATTCTAGAGCTGGTCGAAGACAAGTTGTACGTTGAAGCAGTTGGGGCTGCGTCAAATGATTCCCGGTACGCCAACAATTCCTGTTAGCCAAATACTACATTATTCATAAAAACGTTTGTCGCTGACGGGGAAACGTGCTTGGTAACAGCTTTTCTTTTTCTTTGAAACACATAAAGAAGGGATGTGAGGTGACATGGGACTACGATTGGAAAGTAACACCAGAAGAATCTTTGACCATATGCGATTGCGGTTCAATTTATTGCAGGGGAATTATTGTAACGGTACTCAAATAAAATCCCTGAACTTAATAAATAAATTGATTTACCCTATGTTCTTTCGTTTTCCATAAATTGAAATATGTTCCAGTTCCCATACTTGTCTACTTCCGTGTTATCAGCATCCTAATCACTTGCACATCTATATTCAGAAAACGGTACTAAATCCAAGCT
>JAULBU010050015.1:0-13011 GCA_032358235.1 Odonthalia washingtoniensis | reverse complement strand
ATCACATCAGTATTGTAAGTACCATTTGTACTCTCCTCCCCCTCCCAATGTTTACTGTGTACAACAGATGTTATACCTCTCTTATTTCCGCCTTCCGTTCCTTCCCCCTCATCCCTCCCTTCCGCACTTTCCACCGTTGATTTGACTGCAAAACTGGGTCCAGCACGAGCACTTGCCTCGCCTTCCCATCCCAATGCCGTTTCCACGGAGGAAACATCGTCCATATCCCCTTTACCATGCATACTGTCAGCTGCCTCCCATCCTTCTGGCGTTTCCACCGTGGATGTCAATTGCCACTTTTTTTCAATACTTCAGGGTGCTCATGTAGTTCAGATTGATTTTTCTTGTACTATTTTTCCCTTCACATAAGTCTGTAGGAAAATTTCAGAGATTCGTAGTTTTCTATTCCACAACTTTCAGCTCCCGGCAGGACATGATTCCACAATTAGGAACTGCACAAACATTCAGTACAGTTTCTTTCATGCAATTCTGAAGGTTGCCGAAACAGCTTTCAAACGGTTACATGTACGGCCTCCTGGCCAATGACCAGTCGTTTTTCCCTGACGAATATATATTTTCCCCTTACCTCAACACAGATATATTTTTATCTGCGAAAATGAGCTTAAAAGAGTCAACTCTTCACTCTGTATTTTGTTTCTCCTTCCCTATCTTTGGTATTTTCCCTCCTTCTCTTTCTCTGCACCTGACGAAGTTTCTACGTGGTTATTTACGCTACATTTACTTTGGTTTTCTTTTTTGTTATAGGTTCCATGCTCTTCTTTCTGTCACCCGCGAGACCTTGGGGTACTTGCAACAAGGATTAAGGTGCGCTTATCTTTATATTCTAGTACGAATTCTGATAGACGAACCTGTACGTTAGTCGGGTTGGGACGGGATGGCCTCGTCGGTACCCTGAGGTGTTAGTGTCGGATACACTATTTCCACCTGTCTTTCCTGCTCTGAAGCAGAAAAGGCCGATCTGCCCACACTTTAACCCAAAAACGAATCTGTTCGCCAATTGTGGCTTTAGTAAATCGTAGCGCAAAAACGTTTGAAAAAATTACCTTGGTTTTTTCTTTCAATTATTTTTTTACCTTCACTTTTTTACCCTCATCTGTTTTCATACCTCCTCATATTGCCACTTTCTCTCGCAATTGCCATTTTCCAAGACACAACTTTAAGAAATGGCAAAATATTTTCAGTGGTAATTTTTATTACACGTTTCCAATACTTGGGCCCGTTCTCAGCCGGGTAAAAAAAGTAAAAATTTTCTTTTTTGACTAGTCCGAAACGTACAAGTTCCAGATTTTGTACGTCGCACTTTTCACAACAAATCGACAACCCTCAAAGTTGAAAAAGTTAAATCTGGCACCCCTTTTCCTCCTACTTTCACCAAAAGTCATATTCACATCGAAATGGGTCGAGTCAAAGTAACCGAAAGTGAAAAGGACACGGCAGTGCGACAAATTAAGCGTGGTTGGACCAGGATGAACAACGACACATGGGTGGCGAAAGGCAAAAATCCAACTGCCTATCGGCTTCGTGCTGAGATAATTCTGAGAACGGCACATCTATCAACATCATTACAACCTCGACCAAATAATTGGTCCTGGACTAAATGTGTGGATTGGCTGGAAGTTAATCCACCACTGGAAGACTCAAGAACAGAGTCATTGGAAGACCCATTTACGATGCTCGAAACACCGAATCAACAGGATTTTGCTGCAATGTAGGTCCCACCATTGTGTGACAGTATACCTTCAATTGTACCTCCATCAACTCAATCACTAACAAGATCATTTCCTTCGTCAGTTCAACCTCAACAGTCAAATAATCCTACTACTGATAACTCAAATTATCTAAATGCGGCAGGTTACGGTGGTGGCCTCAGTTCAACAGATGATAATGATATAGATGGACCAAAGCGAGTAAACTGGTCTAGAATAAAATGTGTACCTCGAATGGTGAATGTCTTTGTATACAAGCAATAAGAATTTTTATTACGTGATAAAACAGTTACGAGGGTTGTACTAGACGCTAAAGACCATGGCTGGTTTTGGTAAATAGCGGCTGATGCATTCAACTCAACCGAAATAGATGCCATCAACAAGAACCTATTTAAAAACGATGAAGCATACACTGAACAACTTTGTGAAATGAAACCTATGTATAGAAATGGATATTCAGTTACTTCTGTGAAGTCAAAGGCGGAATTTCGAGATTTAAAAGCACTATTAATGAAGTCTAAGTCTAATGTTCAACTATCCGGCCAAGGGGAAAAAGACGATGAGGAGAAAACAAGTGTTGTTGATGTAAATGTTTATTCGAGTTCCTTTTTTGATTTTGCCGTAGGGACATGTGCTTATACTATTTTTATTTTGCATGCGCAAAGTACGAACTTATGGAATCAGCCATTGTCAGCATGCCTGATGAGTGCAAGCATGATGGAAACACCGTATAGAAAACGTACAGTCCACATATTAAGACAAGAAAGAGGGGGTTGACACTATCGAACTGTTAAGTGAGGCGATTGCTGCTCCGTTAAAAGTAGAATAATCAAAAGAGCAAACTGCTTTGAGAATAATCAAACGTCAAAAAGCTGAATCTGAAACTTATCAACAACTTCAGGAGGAATATAATTCACTCGCTGAAAAATCGAAGGCGGTAGCCTCCCTCCATTTCTCTCCAAACTCCATCAAGTTAGATTAAAAAGACTTGAATATCAACTGACTGACCTCGCATCATCATCAAAAAATCCGTCCGTGCTAATTCAGCTCAAAGAAACCAAACTGTTTCTGTTTCGAAAAATGGTCAGCATGATATCGGAACAAACCAAAAAAATTCACCATCACCTTCACCTTCAAATTTATGTGATGAATCTCCTCCATCTCCACCTCGATTATCCTCTCCAATTGAAAATAGATGAATTTCTTCTTCTCCACCCATTTCTACGTCGAGTACCCTCTTTGATTGACAAAAGACGACTTTTTTATTATATATATTTTTATGCTCTACGATATGGTCTCACTAGACCATTCTCCATAATAACTTTTTGTAAATAACACCGTCTGGATGTGTCTGACTTTTCTTGTGCACGACCGTTAGCTGAACAATTTCTACAGTAGCATTCCATATGCAGATTGTCGATCGGTGAATCAATTTCGTTCAACTTTGGTGGTAACATTTAAACACCTGGTAATATCTCTACGTTACCTTCCCTAAACATTAACTCTGGAATCAATTCTATTCTTTCGTCGATACAATAATTGTGTTATCGAATTCAACATCCTATTATTGCAGTACGCTTTTCAAATCCCATTTCCAAAGGTCCCCATAGAATACCCCACCTTCTTATTAGTTCCCCGAATACGCATTCGATGTTAATTTGGAGAGAACTTAATTTAAAATTAAATTCTTCATCACCTCCTGGTGTTAAAAGCCATCTCATACAATTAAATGCATTATCCACGATTATGAAATACCTTTCATCTAGTTCAGAGGTTTTTTGACCGAGTTTCTTTACAATCCATGCCATAGAATCATGTATGGTGGGTGTACATCTCATGTCAAACCAGAGAAAATTTCGATTAGAATCACATATGGTCATAAGTAAAATCGCATATTTTTCCTTTCTTGCACAATAGTAACGATTTGGATTGTATATAGCTACCCCCAGATTCTTTTGCCATAGAATGCATTCATCTAGGGCTCCGACTACTCCTCTCTGGATTGATTGTCTTGATTTTGACGCAAATCCTGCTTCAATTTCCTTCAAAGATTGTAAATCGAAATCGAAATCTTCACTGAGTTGAGCATTGATTGCATCAACCGTACGCCATGTTGATCTATAAAACTCAGCGATAGAAACACCGAAATTGTCATAGATATCCCAACACGAGCCACCAGCCATATATCTAATTGTTAACGCGAGTTTTATTTCAGAACAGACCTTTGACTCACTAGATCGAACTGCCTGTTCAACATTTTTAGTCGTGATTTCGTCTCGCACCAGATCATGTAAATGATTAAACGACCCAATATCCATTCGATACATTCTTCTAAAGCTTCGTGGACAAATTCAACAAATATGTGAAAGCCATTCTGTTCTTTCTGCCTTTAGTTTCGTTCCAGTCGAAGTATGATCCTCCAAATACATAACAGCAGCCGAAGTCGCAATCAAACTTCGTCGCTTCCATGCGCATGTCTCTGTGAATGTTGAGTCGTCTGATGAAGAAAGTGATGAGTCACTCTCCATAGTTTGGTACAAGATTAAAGATCAGCTTTTCAAAAGCTGTTGAGAATGAACATGAGAAAAAGATGAAATTGGCATTGCCAGAAAAGTTTTTATTTTATTTTTAAAAAAACAGTTGAGAACGGCCCTTAGCCCCTTAAATAAATTACCCACTCTCCGTTTTCCAAAACCCTTTATTACGTCACGCGCTGAAATGAATAGATATTCGCACAAAAGTAATTGTCAGGTTAGTCCTTGATGTCGTCTTCATGTCCAATATACATCGTTTGAGAGTTCTGTGCCGACCAATGAAATTTATGTACGTCCCAGAATCACCTATGGACAGCAGTCCATATAAGGAAATCGTGTGGGATAAAAGTCTAGTAAATTTTCTACGAAGTTTAATATCATACCTTGATGTAACAAACATCAACTGTGTTGTACCCCTTCATGTAGCTATGGCGACAGTGTTAGATAATTACATTTTATATTTCTACAGCAGAAATGGTCCGTTAAGTAAATTACAGTGGAGAAATAATATTTTATTTATTCACCGTAAAACATACACAATTTCTACGTTTTAGCTTTATGCGTTTGTTATATATATTTTGAGCTACTCTTATGAGGTTATGCTTATTTAGCTTATTTTACTCATATTTTATTATTCGATATAAATGACGGACCTCGAAATCCATTTCTTGGATTTTGCTATGCGTTCCATTTTATCAACTTTATTCTGTATTTTACGCGGTATTCAGTTAAATGAGTTAATAAGCGTAGACTGACTTGCCAAACAAAAAAAGTTTTGGAGTAACAGTTCTGGGTTGCAGTTTGGATTTTAATTCAAACTGCAAAAAGGAACTATTAGGGCAAATATTCGACGTATGGAGATGGTCTAAAGCTATTATTGTGGACGACGGCAATAAATGTTGTCGCTGACGAAGTTTATTGCAGTGAGGGGTTACTGTTATGAATGTACACGAGCTAGCGTTATTTCAATGGAATTGTGCAAAAGTTGGGTGGTTTTAACATAACATAAATAACATATATATTATCTGTTTTGAAGGATCAAATGCTTTGGCCAATCAAAATGCGCCACGGATATGATTACACAAACAGTCACTGTAATGGAGATTCGCCTTGTTTGCATTGTCACAATTCCTGGAATTCTTGAAATATAATAATGACATTGTTCATTTTTTTTTGTTCGGTCCGTCGTCTCCCCTTTGTAAATTTGTAATTATAAATATAAATAATTTACCATCTAGTTGCACCAAAAGTGCAACGTTTCCATTGTGGAATACATAATAATATTATGTAAATAATAATAATAATAATAATACAGTACAGTATTATTATTATTAACTCAGATGGTAAATTATTTATATTTATGATTATTTACAAATTTACAAAGGGGGGGCCGACGGACCGAACGAAAAAAAAAATGAACAATGCTTTTTGAAAATTTGAAGTCTCTGTTTCCACGCTCTGTACTCCATTGAGATATAGTATTATGTACAACAGTGCGTGTCGTTAGGCGATCTCTACGTACTGGGAAAATATTATTTATATTGTTCCCGTAACATTTATGATTTTTGGATATATCAGTGAAATACCGCGCGTTGTCTGGCCTTCTCCTCCTCCTCCTGGGAGATGAACACCAGCTGGCTGTGTACAGCTGCAACCATTGGCTTGAATATATAATATATATGAATATATTTTATTGATTAAATTATACACAGTAACATGTTACATATTTATTACGGAAAACAACAATACATAGGTTACCTAATTTCTATGACCCGGAATGTATGACACTTATACTTGGACACCTCACAATCCTTCCCCTTTATGGCCCCTTCCCCTATGCACGTGCATGCATCAAAACCGGTAAAATTGACATTTTTAATTTTTAAATTAACCATATCAATTAAAAAAAGTGAAATTAGAATCAACAGTCGTTCCATTCTAAAACAATTAAATTGTAAAATTTTTATCTCATAACGTATCATACACCATCATACATAATATACATTCATCGATCATGTACGAAAGCTCACCCTTGTTCACTTTTCTACAACTGTTTCAAACAGTCGCTCTTTTTAGCCTTTTTATTCAACAACACACTTTTTTAAAACTTTTAAATTTAAAAATGTTATATAGCCCCCATGGCACACACCGCTCCGTCTGCTTTCTGCAACTCCTAATCATATCCGCACCGACTTCGTATCACCGCACGGTACCCCCGAAGTATGCAGCCACAACACCCCACCTCGTCCTCCCCTTACGTCGCACTCCCAATGCCGGAGCAGCCACCATCCTCACCGCCGTCCCACCCCGACACTGCCACTGCTCTCGCGGACATCAAGCCAGGTCCCACCGAAGCCATGCGTCGCGCACTGGCCCAGACGGGGGGTACTGTAAATGTCGCCAGAGGACAAGTGGATGTCATCGCCGATCAAGTCGAAAATAAGTTAAAAGATATCACTCACGGTGCAATCAGTAGTGCTTTCAAGGCCATGGACGGTATGGGAAATACCGAACTCTCCAGCAATTTCACCTTCATCGATTTCATAGTCATGTGCAAGAATTTCGGTCTTCTTTTTATGCAACCGCGTCGTTTCATGAATTTCAGATGGGCAAACGCCATGCGTGAGCATGTTGTTGCAGGTCAGCAGTTTGCAGAGGGTCAATTCTACAAAGTTTACGGTCGAATCTCTCAGAAATACAATTATCACGTCTTGCAACATCATCTCAATCTCACCAGACGATTTAATCCCTCACAACCCCTCGTGGACTACATGAAAGTAGAGGGAACAAAAATGTTTTACAATGTCGTCTGTGATCGACCGACTGACAGTTCCGCCCCGTCCTTCCCGCCAGATCTTACACTTCTCTCCTCTCTTTCATCGGTCACCTCATCTGCAGATTATCTTTTCCACGAGGTTCGTCGCGTTCTTCCTGAACACAAAGCAAATATGGCACGAGAGTGCTATGTTCGTGGTTTCAGTCGTCCGATCCGAGTGGATAGTTTGGATGATTGGGAGGCGTTTCGACAGGAATTGAATAAATCCATTCATGTGGGCGCACAAATGAAGGATATTTCCGATGATGATGTTTTGCCGATTGCAATATCATACAAGGCGAAGGAGGTGAAGATTACTCGACGAATGTTTTTTCTTAATGAGGATAACGCTCGAGAAGGCGACGGGGTTCTCGCTCAAGACGATATACCGATCACAGAAGATTTCTTGACGGATCATCGTTGGAGTCAAATGGTTCGCTCTTGTATCGAAATCGCGCGTATGGAGAAGAAGACGATGGTTCGCGTGTGGATCGATCGACTTGTTATGTTAGACCTATCGCCCGAGGAGAGAGCGCGGCGGTATACATTAGCGGAGTGGTGGGATTTCGGTCTTTTTGCATACGCCGCATGTCCAGTGGTGAGACTATACGAGAAGAAAGAGAATTTGTTCGGGTCTGATTTTTGGAGAAAGTTGGAGACGGTGATGGCAGTGGCAGGACGAGGGTTGTATGTGGACGATTATCTGTTGCGGTTGTATGACAGTACGATCTTTTATGGACGATCCAGTTACAAGCGGATTGGCCGTGGATTCGCTTGCATTGGTGGTGAAGGAATTTATTTGAGGAATGTGACGTTGGCGTTGGCGACGGCATTGATGACGGATGGTTTGACTGTGGCAGGGGTGAATGAAGACGTGAGGACGAAGAAATCGATTGTAGGGTGGAAAGCATGGGCGTTGAGAACGATGGGGGAAGGAGCATTTAGTATGACTCACTGTGCAATGCTGAGGGAGGAGGCGGCGTTCGATATGGGGATGGAGCAATTTAGAACGGTGGCTTTCTGGGAGTCTTTTGTTTCGACTTGTAGTTGGTTGGAAGGGGAGAGTTATCTGGATATGTCGATGCAGTTATCGAATCGGTGGCAAAAAGGCGGACATTGGGATGGAGTGGTTGAATGGGTGGGAATGGTAGGGGGTGCAGTGAATGTGTTGGATCATAAGCAAATCATGGCATATATCACCCAGAACGTGGTGAATTCTACATGGACTGCAACGACAGGACATTCAGCATCACTGTTGAATCTCACGGATGGTGATAAGCGTGGACAGAGGACCGACCCAAACCGACGTTTGAAACGAACGTTGACCGTGGGGTTGGCACGACACTCGCCATTGCAAAACGGACATGTGACGGCAGTGGCGGAGTCAACAGGTCTGTGGGGTGGTAGAGTACTTCCGTGGTGGCTTCGGCACAATTATGACCCGAACGAGACGCAGACCGCCAGGATAGATGAAGAAAAAGGATTGGTGCATGTGTACCATGAGATGCCAGTGGTGCTGTGCTGCACGCGTGGAGTGTGGTTGTTGTTGCTTCTTTGGTTGTTAACTTTCTGTTTTGGTTTTGTGAATCCCATCTATTTTCTTCTGCCTTTCATGCTGGTCGTGGGAGGCGCGATTGTGATGTTCATGAAGTACTTATTTTCGATCTGCTTCTCGCCGTGGCCATGGAGGGATCATAGCGGCATTGGGGAGACGGTGTTTGATAACTTATTGATGCACGGGCTGTATGATGGCGGTATCAAAGTGGAGCAGTATCGTGAAAATGCGCAAGTACCATACGACCAGCTTGGGTGGCGTTGATGAAACAGCTTTTAAACATTTTATAATATTATTGAAAGTGTAATAATTTCGTGAATACAGTATATATATTTCTATTTTAAAGTGTTCATATCTCTACAGTAGTTTCTGTAGAGGTGCTGAGAGTTGAATAAAAAAAAAATCTTTAGCAATGTGCAAAACCAATGAATGAATTTTTGTTAACAGGATGCACAGAAATGTTACCAGGTGTCACACGTGGAAAATTAAATTTTTTTTTAACCCAATGAAATTCCATATATTATGTCTAGGCAGCAAATGAACAATGTTGTTCGAACGGATACTATACGGGTACTATATCGATATCGTAAATGTGTCACAAGACAAGGGGAGAACAGAAGTAAGTGCCAACGTGATATTGTACATGGCACATGGGTTGCTTGGTATGAGAAGTAGGTTATTTGAAATCGTATGGAGATTAACCCTGACTGTAGTTATAGTGTAGATTCAATTACCACGTGCGTCTTCGTCAAACAAGTGATTTGAAGTAAAACTGAATCTGGCTGGTACACGTGAAGAACAGAAAGTCAAGTTTCTGTTTTTCGACTATAATTCAATAACCATAAACTAAAAATAATCAAACAGCATAGAAAATGCATTACAACAAAGCATTAGGGTAATCTCAATCTATCTTACGCATAAATCTCCCTCACATATACTCAAATATTATTGGCTACTGTCACATTCCCCCGCCAATATTGTCACTGAATATCGTAGGGAGTACCTTGTCGCAAGCCATTTTGCTCAAAACATCAGCAGGATTGTCTATCCTTTCCACTAGACCAACTTGTCGTATCTCAAATCGTTTATACGACTGTTTGGCGGATGATATATCAATCATCAGCGTTTTCCCGGTCGGTGGATGCCCATTAGTCATTGCGTCGAATATCTGCTTTGAATCCGTAAACATGTTTAAGGGGATATCAGTTCGCATCATCAAAGTAGTAACTTATTTCGCAGTTATAAAAACCGCATCGACAGAATCCATGAACGCACAAACTTCCCCGGCCATAATAGATAGAACAATCCTTTTCGACTTTTTGATAGAATAGTCTAGTACATGGCACATATCAGTGTCATCACATAACAGAATTATGTAACTATAAATAAATGGCATTACGTTGTGGTTGGACTGGGACAAATCGAAGAACTTAGATGCGATAAAATACAGTAAATAAACTTACAAAACAGACTTACTTTATTAGCCCTTTTTAATTAATGATTTTATTTCCTATTTTCCCCATAAGACCCCTTTTTTCGGTTTTTCAAAAAATGTTTTAATTTAGCTTGGCTTAAAATCCAGTGATTGTTGCAAATAAGCCTGAAAATAAGAAATGGAATTTCTCGGCCTCCTTATTTTTCGGGCTTATATTTCTGTATTCTGAAAAGATTACTGTCTTCTGTAAACAGAGCTCAGTGGACGGTGGTGTGTACGTCTTCGTCGCACTGTGTTTACGTTTCTATCAATAGCAACAACAACATCTCGCACCGTAAAAGACGTCATGATACCCAACCAAAGATTCCATCACTTCCAACAACTCCCATGCCGGGTGGTCTCACACCGTTTCCATCGCCTTCCCCGATTCTGACAGCATCATTACATCTTACGCCGCCACCACCTCACGTATCAACAATTGTAACGACCACTCTCACAACGCCTATTACCACTCCGTCTCACGCTCCTAGAACACCTACTCCCGCTCCCGCTCCCGCTCCTCGTATTTGTCCTTCTTTTCTGCGCATACCTCTCCCGCAGCTCCTACCCACCATGCCGCCACGCCCAATCCCCATGTCACACCCACAGTAACTACTCCCATCCCCATTCCTATCAGTACAGACAGTCAATCTAACGAGTGGAGGGCTGGTAAAAGGGACTAGATTCGTTACGAATAACTTAGAGAAGGCATGGGTCGTCCGACAATTGATAGTGCATGACGCACCAAAAGTCAAGGGGAAGGGTTTAGAAAAAAATTACGAACAAAATGTAGTTCTGGCGATGTCCAGACTCATCAACGACAATGATATTGAAAACGAGCAAAGTGCATTTGGGATGTGTTGGCGGCATAGGTACATGGAGAAGATTGAAGAATAAAATGTGAGGACGCTGGTGATAAAAATTACTAAGATGTACAAGTAAATTGTCGTCAAGAAGGCCGTAGACGGAACGCTATATGCTGATGCACGAAATGGGACCGAGGCGGATTAGAGACAGATTCTAGACCAGACTATTTTTGAGTATATGGCCGGTACAGCAAACTGCTCTTTATCGTCAAATGAGACCGCCAAATATACACAAATCCTGGTTACAGCTTCCTGTAAAGTATAAAAAGAACGTGTCGATAAAAGAAAAAGAGCTCTAGAGAAGATAAAAAGGTATAAACAAGATGATAAGCGAGCAAGAGAGGAACGGATGCAATCTGCAGAAGTATGTGCAATTAATGCACAAACGCGAATTGAAAATGCATCAACGGCAAGTGCTGCATTGCAAAGAATACAGAGCGAACAGATGTATTATTTTATGTCACCGATGGAACAATCAAACAACCTTGCTGTCCCAGTAACAACGACAACCTTGCCCGCAGAATTACGACAAGAATAACTTGTAGTTGATGCATCTATTTTATCTAGAAATACGGGTAGAAGTGATGGAACAGAAATGAAAAGCGGATCTGCAATATCTGTTGGAAGAGGTATTGAGCCACAATCTGCTCGCGATGATGATGATGATGAAATCCAGTGAAACTAAGAAAATAAAACTTCCCTTCTTCCCAAGTCCAAAAATGTAAATGATTTCATTTTTCCTTATTCATATTCATCCGCTTCCCTTCCTAGATTCTGAAAATACCTCTCATGTGTCTGCAATGCGTATCCTCTTCTTTGAAACTGCCAGTTAGAGAGAATCGCTGTAGTCATGTAGCATATGGGAAACAGTTCTTCCCCGAACGGCCAACGCCCTAAAAATATTCTGTACCTATTATTTATAATCCAATCCCCCACTAGATCACCATTATTTGCTTTCTAATTTGCCTGTTATACTCAGTGAGATACATCCAAACCGTACTGGGGTTCCTTTTAAAAGGATATACAATCGCACCATCACCAGTATACCCCATGTCTGCCATTCCATGCTGTTCACCAAACAGATAAATTTGTGGGTTCTGGTAAACGTCTGACGTCGTGTACATAGTTCGGTCGCTTTCTGCCCCAATCCCAGTAATTTATACTTTTACATATGCACCAAAACAAGTCTGTGAATCCAGAGATCGTCCATACGTGACACTTTTTGTAACCGTCATACACTTCAGTTTGTAGCAAAGTATATTTAGATGCGCACCTTTTATTTTTATTCCCGTCTATAAAAAAGACAAACTTTGAAAATCCCGTTATCAGACCTTCAACTTCTTTTCGTTCATCACTTGTAGGCCATCTTATGATATTCGGAAATATTTCCGAAATAGATTTATTGACAGATAAAACTACATGACGAAAATTATTAGAAGCAGTTCCTATAGATAATCCAAAATTAAATGAAACGCTTTCGAGTCCCTGTCCACCTTCGTTTCTACCTGACATTACATCAAGAAAAAAACAGCATTTATGCTGATGACAGTTTCCCTTTTCTGCTCTCCCTGTAGATGTTTTTCTCACCATGTTCATCCTGAACATCAATTTCTTGGTTAATTTGAGCCTCACATAGCTCATGTAGATCATCAAAATCACCAAGAGTTAAGTGAGTGATTTTTGTAAACACTGAAAAATCAGAGTCTCTGAATCGTACCCTTACATAGAAACTATTCACTTTCCGCCGGACATATGTTGCCTTCTAATCACCATTCCTTGTATTACCTTTTCCAGGTCCTTCTCCATCATCATCTGAAGACGATGAACTGTTGCTCTCTTGATGATTGTCCTTCAATACCGACCGTTTTTCAACCAGAATCGCTGTGTTATGTGCAGTTTGACATGCATGCATGTACATCATCATGAAGCCATTAATTTGCCGCTGGTTGGAAGTCATGACTGACGTTTAGTGATCATGTCAAACTGCACACAACGGAGCAAATAATTTAGACGGCCGAAACAACTTGACATGACAGTGTC
>JAULBU010050004.1:0-13012 GCA_032358235.1 Odonthalia washingtoniensis | reverse complement strand
GCAAACAATAATAACCAACAACGGCCGGGCAGATGGTCTCTCTTTATTCTTCCTCTGTCCTCGCATCTTGCTTTTCTTTTCAAGACACTCGTTCCTTTTATTCAGCTTGTGATCTGGAATCATACGTTACCTATTACAGTCAAATCAGGGAATTGAAACCATGCCATATCTTACAGTGACATCGGTCAATTGCTTACAGTGCTAACATCCAACAACATAGTCTCTCTTAATGCTCCATGATGGAAGAATCTAATTGACAGATTCTTTCATATCAGCGAGACTCATCACACACACTATACTGTGATTGGCTGTCATTCATCAGAAAGATGTTTGAATTCTTGGCAGCTTTCACCGTGGACCAGATTACGATCAAAACAAAACATACAAGAGGGTAGAACTACAGTAGAAAACGGTTTCAGCCAATAACGAACCGCCACGAAAATCATGAATACAGACACAATCTGCCCCATTACATGCCTCTTCTAAGGTGGCTTCTTTGTTAAAAATGTAAATTATTTTATTTAAATTTCCTTACACGTGCACACTTGTATAAAACTTCAAAAAGACTTAGTCTTTGTAGCCGCCGTCCTCAACACAGTTGCGGACGCCGGCGGCTATAAAGACAAGGCGATGTTGAATATGTTAGACCTTTCCTTTCCTCCTTTCCGTTCTACAAACCCGCTGCGAACATCCGCAGCCACACGGTTTGAGCAGTGTCACTTTGATCAATGTCACCTTGACTGCAGTTACGATCCAACCAAATTCGTTTTAACATGTAACTACAATTACGAAGCCCCAGGAACAACGCGCTGAGCCAGTAGGCGTCGCACACCCTATCTTGTCGTCTTGATCTCATCTTTCTCGCAAGGAAAGGAGCCACTATTTAACGTAGCACATACACCCGACCGTTCTGCATGTTGCGAGTAGTCAACTTTTCATAATCTCCAGTGATGACAAAATCATTCGGGCGGTCTAAAATTGGTCGTACAAACCAAATACCACCATGTTGATTGAATGCATATTTCTGACCATCGTGTCATTATCTGAGGAGTAAATTTTTTTTTTAAACTTTAATGTTTCAAAGACTTGACTTCAGGATAGTCTTCAGTTACCACCAAAGAGTGTCTAAATGGTTTTTAAAGTATGACAAACGCAGTTTCAACATATGCGCTCTTTTATCGTTTCTCATTGTTCAATGAACATGCAAAGATTAGTCATCTCGAAAGAGTGAAGAAGAAGAGTCAACCGACAAAAACAATCAAAAAATTAAAGGGATGAAAGTTACAAAATATGAAAAACAATAGTGAAAACTCAATCTCGTGCCTCTGATAACTGGCCGCAGGTAGTCTTCGCCCAAGTAGCTAAGAACCCAACACCCAAAATAGTACCTAAAGAGATAATTATCGGCATAGGTGCAGTAAGACCCTTATGTTCCTTTTCTTCATCAGAAGCTGAACTAAATCGTTCATTAAGTGAAATAGAAGCCATAGGCCACATATTAAAAAGAATGTAAGTACCGAAGAAAATAGCACCGAAAGAATTCCAAGGACTACAGCCACCAGTAACCAGAAAAGCAATAAGACGAAAAGCAATCATGAATGTAATAATAATACATATAACAATATTAATCCATTCCATCCAACTTCTTCTATTTCTTTCACCTGTATTAGCAACCCAACCCATACGACCATTAACATTTAAAGCATCTATAACCCCCATAACATGACAAATATTGTAACTAAACCAAGTTTGTTGTGATCTTAATACATCAACTGAATCAACACCCGCAAAAGCTGAATAAAATGTAATGTATCTAACTGCATAATATAACATGAAAGCTGAACCTAAATCGACCAAAGAATCTGGTGCTATTGGTGCTTTTGCAGTTGCTAAATATGCAATACTTACAATTATATATAAATATGCTGATACACCTAAAAATGGATATAATGTTGAATCTAGTGCAAACATACCACGTACAAATGCATTATTAGGTCTTCTTGCAGATCTTCTCAATTCATAATATTCATCAATTTCACCACGTTTATTTTTATTATTCTGTTTCTTATTTCTGTTTTTAAATCTACCATTATGGCTACTTCGATCATTACCAGTCCATAATTCGGTTATGATTTTCATACCATTCATAACTGCACCTTTTGCCCAACGTTGTCTTTGTAACATAGCAGCAGCAACAGAAACAGGTGCTTCACCCCATGCAAGATCTTCTGAAGCATATTTAGAAATATAACCTCTATTGTGTACTTCATTTGATGTTAAAGTATCTTCTGTAACACTGCCATAAACAAAACCATTAATTTCTTTTAGTATTTCTCTTCTCCAACAAGCATTAGTACCTACAAAAGGAGTTAAACCAAAACCGTCACGACCTGTACATATACCATCATAAAATACAGCGTTACGATGTGCCATTAAATCATCTCGATCTAAATTATGAAATCTTTGTGGTGCTTGAACAAAAGCAACATCTCTATTCATTCTCCATGAATTATTACCATGTTTCATACCTAGTTCAGGATCTAAAACATCTTCAGGTAATATATGATCAGCAGCATCTTCAGCTAATTCTTCTAACAATAACGGAATTACACGAACAAGAAAATTCTCTCTTACTTGCATATCAGCATCTAAAAATAATATTAATTTACCATCTGTGTCAGCATTAAATAATACATTATTAATATTACCTGCCTTATTATGATGATCTTCTGGTTTTACCCTTGCTATTAAACTTAATCTTGGTAATGCACCAGGTAAACGACGTTCTTCATATGAAAATGGTCCAAAATCAAAATGATGACATTCTAATGCACAATCTGGTTTTTTTAATTCGTCATCTGATTTTATATTATAATGTTCAACTAATCCATTTTCATGTATTACTTCGTCCATCAATGGATCATATCCAGCTTCATTGGCTAATAATTGATACATGTTTACACCTAATTCAGTACGTTCAACTACTTTCGGTGCTGAAAAATATCCATCATCAGCTATAATTATATGTAATAAATGACTTGGATAATCTAAACGTAGTGCACAACGTATAGCATCTGACATAGTATCTGTATCTTCTTTATAATGTGCAATAACTATATCAACTGATGGCCAATCTTCTGCTGGTAAAGGTGGTTTTAAAGCATCTAATGATCTCCATTTTCTTCTAACAGGTGACCACATTGAAAATAAACCTATAATAGCACTTGAAATACTCATAAATTCAGCAACTACATAAGTAATCCATATAAATGGTTCCTCTTCATTACCACCTACCATGATTAACCAATAAAAGTAATAAGCTCCAGCTGGAAATGTTAATAAATAAAATATACGAAATAGTATCATAGATATAAAGTTTTGCCTTTGAAAAGGTGAATATAAATCTAATCCACTAATTTTAGATAATATAGATTTAACTCTACCTGATGAAACATTAGTAGCAATATTTATATCTGAATGTTTAACATTAACTTGATGACCAAATTCATTAATTATACTAGGATGTTTTGAAGATACTTTTCTTATACCATCAACATAAAAATAATATTCAACACGTTGTGTAATAGGTATAGGTAAAATTATACGATATGAATTAGATTTGATTGATTCTAATGGTAATTTTTGTTTAAAGTTATCCCATGATCCTGTTATGTATACATTTTTACCACCTTCATTCCATTCAAAGATTGATTTTGTTTTATTTTCTTTTTCTATTAATTTACTATCTTGTCTAGATAATGATAATTGTGATCCTAAATTTGGATTAGACTGAAATGTTGGAGCTGTTGATGGATTTGAAAATTTAGTTGCACGGCTACGAACAGATCCACGATCTGATTTTGCATTATTATTATCTGATGATAGTATTTGTAAATTTTGTTGTGAATCCATGAATAATGAAGTATCTGAATCGCTACGTGTTGGGGATAGTTGCTGATGTTCTCCTACTGGACTTTGATGTCGATGACGATGATCAGACTCCATGTTTGTTACGTTGTTGTTGACGGATTTGTTTTGGAGAGAACGGGATAAGACTGGTGTTTTCTACTGGCGACAACTTTGAATAGTTTTCATTCCATATTGTGTTTATAAATGGAGAGTGAAGTTAATTTTATTATGCTTGGTATTTCAGAGATATTGGATGCAGAAATGAGGGAGATGAACATGAAAACTAACAACTTAAAATTATAGATTTCGTGGCATACGTTTATTATTTATTAACAAGCGTTTCAAACATAACTATTTTATATCCCAGAACAGGTTATAACATGTTTCATGTCATGGAGTGATACTTTGAAATTTTGTCGTGGTTTATGACGATGTGTTATTCATTGTTGTAATCGTCCATCGACTTGGGACGAGTCAAATCATCTGGACCCGAAATTGTTGTTCTTTTCCTCCTCCTCCTCTCTCTCTCTCTCCCTCTCTCCCTCTCTCTCCCTCTCTCTCTTATGATTGTGCATCTCCTTTTTCTAAACCGGCCCTTCCCTCATTACCTCAAAATAATACTTTGTTCGATGGCTGGTTCTGGCAAAGTTTGTGAGCGACACGTGTACAAATGCTAACAAAAAATAATATTCGGGAAACAAGCAAGTATGGCAACGCTCGGCACTACCGATCTAGTTGATCCCGATTCAACATTTAATCCTTGTCGCCATCTACAGCAACTGCGACACAAGCCACTAACGTCAATAACACAATGGGTGTTGGAGGAGGCCGTTCACCGAAATTGCCCAAAAGAAGTGTGATCGAAAGATTTACAAGGACGTCTGGACAATGTTTACCTGAAATGATGTCATTTCTAAGTTGCCTAAAAGAAAATCAATTCGATGATAAGAAATGTTCATCACACATGCAAAAACTATCACAATGTGTATCAACACGAGTACGTTTTATTATGTTTTATATTATGTTTTATATATGAAACAAATGTATATATGGATTGACTAACTTTATATGTACGTGTGAAATAGACGCAAGCAGATAGAGCACATAAATCATCAACTTTTTATCATCTTAAAAGACTTTATTATATGCAACGAAGATAAAAAAAAAAAAATCATTTGTTAGATTGTAGAAACATTTCTCTAAAATCATCTTGACTTTTTAATAATGGTGTCATCTCATCTTCCTTCTTTTCCTCTTTTCCTTCTTTACTTATTCCCATATCAACATCATTACTAGATGAACCTTTATCAGCCTTGACAACCTTTACATCAATTCTACATCTTCTTCCTCCCCCAGCAACATGAGCACTACGACTACCTTTTTTCTTTCTGTTTTCAGGACGTCTTTGAGATTTTCGAACCCAAACTTCACGTCCTTGTAGAGTAGTACGGTGTTTAGTAATTGCTTGATGTACAGCTTGGTCATTTTCAAATTCAACATATGCAAACCCTTTAGTAGCTCCATCACTACGTTTAGGCATTCTGATTTCTTTAATACTTCCTGCAAAACTAAATGCTTCTCTTATGTCATTTTCACTTATACGAAATGCTAAATTATTTAAATATATTGTACCAGGCTCTATTTCCATTTCATCTTTCTTTTCATCTTTAGCTTTAGCTTTATCTTCATCTTCATCTTCATCTTTATCTTTATCTTTATCTTTATCTTTATCTTTCGCTTTATCTTTATCTTTCGCTTTCGCTTTCGCTTTATCTTTCGCTTTATCTTTATTTTGTTTCTGTGTTGTTGATCTCTGTCGTTTCTTCACTACGTTACCATTTTCACCTTGTTTACGTCGTTTCTTATTTTCTACTTTTACTTCTTCAATGTCCATTTTACGTTGTTGTATCCTCAAGTCATTGTCATGAAATACATGAGGGAAACGTATACCAATTTCACTTTTTAATTCATCTCTGATTTTCTCAATCCTTTCACATCGATCACTTAATGATATAACCTCATCATCTACACAACATTCAAACATAAACCAAGCATCACTTACTACATCAACTTGAGACAATTCCTCAACGACACATTTCATACCTCTTTCATAAATCCCTCTGATGGTTAATTTATCAATCCCATCAATTTCACAACCCTTTCCATACATCACCCACCATCTAGCTTCACCTCCTCGTTCTCCATTTACAACACTTTCTCTAAGGATCATCTTTTCCTCCTTATCACTTATAACAGATGCAGCAAACATACAAACAGAAGCCCATTCAACTGAATCCTTAATATTAAAATCGTGTAATGCTTTCAAAGCAATCCTTTGAACATCCGTATCAAATTGAAATGTATCTTTTAAAAGAATGAATATAGCACGTGTTGCACATGATGCATTATATAAATCATCACTTACCGTAATATGTGGTGTTGCTTTTTGTATTATTTCATGCAATGTTTTCGAATTTTTTATACATTCTATGTATTTTGTCCATAATGGTATATCAGTAGGTACATGAAATGTCGCACGTTTTGCAATTTTCTGTTTTGTATTTATATCAGTACATGATGAAATAAACTGAAGATATGAATGCCATATTGTTGAATGTGATGGATATGATTGTAGACACCTTTCAAATATTGAAATTGCAGATAATTTTAATGAATTATCTATACAATATGAAGCATATGATAAATAAACCTGTACTATAACATCTTCATGGTTGTTGGCATTATCAACAATTCTTTTTTCAAATACTGTACAAGAAGCATGATGACTACTTAATTGATCTAGATCAAACGGTGGTCTTTCAGTTGTGGGGTCATGGCATAACAGCTTATATTGATCCCATAACTGTAACCCATCATGAAAACGAGCAATGACACCGAATTGATATGCCTGTTTCAACACTTGCATTCTATCATGATTATTAGAAGCAATGTTGAACCAGTGTTCAAAAAGTTTGGGGCATGGCTGTTGTAATGAAGCGCGACGGACGAGTGATAAAAGATTTTGTCTTTCCTTATCTGTTATTACAGATATGGAAATTTCATCATTTATCCAATCATCCCATTCTGATATTGACAATGCATATTCACTTGAATACTGTTGACGGATTGATCTTAATTCATTCAAATCATTCGTTATAACTGATATTAATTTTTGATAATTCTCACGTGTCTTACTTGTTGACAATTCATCACGTATCGCCTCTATTTCTTCCTCTATTTCTTCCTCTTCTTCTTCTTCTCTTTCTTCTTCTTCGTCTTCTTCGAATGGTGGTGGTGACGGTGACGGCGACGGTGAGGATAACGATGACATTGAATACGGACTGTCTGGTTGTGGTTGTGGTGGTGGTGGTGGTGGTGGTGGTGATGGTGGTGGTGATGGTGATGGTGGTGGTGATGGTGGTGATGGTGGTGTTGATGGTGGTGATGGTGGTGGTAATGGTGGTGGTGATGGTGGTGGTGATGATACAGGCATAATTTCGTCGTCCATTGTTTTTTAAAATTTGTATGTTGTCCGTTACGTTCGACGTGTTACGATGACATTTTGTTGACGTAGCAACGGATGTCGTTTTCATAATAAGAACATAATAATTATGTGTTGTTGAAAAATCAATGAAATGAAAACACAAACACAACCAATATCAACACGTGTAAAGCCGTCATTGGTTGTTGCCACTCCAACATTTATGACATCATTATTATTAGTGCTATAACATTAGAGCGAAGCACAGGCGCAAAGTCCCGGTCGTTGACAACCAAGACGTTATACTGCCAGAAACAAGCAAAATGCCGGTCAAGTTTTGTAGTTCTTGTCAGAACATGTTGACACCGAAGGAGGATTTAGCTGAATTGAAACAAACAGGGACTCGACAATTACTATATGTTTGTCGCACATGCACGAAAGTCCAAATCGAAACAGATCTTTCTGTTCCCGTTCACCGTCACATTATAACGCATTCTGCAAAGTAAGTTTCCCTTTTTTTTTACTATTATTATTATTCAAGAAAACAACAACATATCTGACATTCCATGTGACCAACAAAAAAAGGGAAATGACAGCGGTGAGTTACGATGTATCATTAGATCCAACATTACCAAGAACGAATAATGCACCATGTCCGAAGTGTTCACAATCAGAAGCAGTATACTATCAAAGTCCAGTCGGTAAAAATGACGAAGCTTTAGTATTAGTATTCGTCTGTTGTACATGTCAACATAAATGGTTATCAAGTGATCAGTGAAAAACTAAATGTCAATAACTCTGGAAAGTTTTTGAACTCTATTTAATAATAAATCACCATGTTTTATAGTTTGTTGATATAACGAGTTCTTAGCATCCGGTCTTGTAGTTTGAACTATGCCTCTTACCATATCAATTTTGCAGTTTAATCTGCCGGCAGTTATAAACCTGGATAACTCCATATCTAAGAATTCAATACCAACACCGAAGTTCTTGCACATTGCATTCAGCGTAATTGATTGGTACGATGATAAAAATTGGGAGTATATGATCACTCTCAACTCTCTACCAATATAATTACGATGTACATTTAAATAACGATCATTATCTAATATGTCTAGTATGTCAGGTAAATTTTTCATATACGTTTTATAATTACAATTAATTAATGAATTTAAAAAATCATTTAATATCTTATTTTCTAGTACGACACTTAATATTTCAGGTGAATTCGCAACCTTTTCTGTCAAAGTTGGTCTATCAACTGATACCATACATGTTATAATCGTATAAAATATAAAGTTTTTGTATTCATATAATTCAGACGCTGAAAACGTTTGCAATGAATCTAATAGTAAATTTGCTGATAATTTGATATCACGGCGTGATATTAAATAAGTTGCTTCATATACTTTTAATCGATTACGCCGTTCCCAATCACCACCTTTTTCAATCAATTCTTTTGCTCTTATAATATTTTTGTTAATTAATTTGAAATCCATTAATGTTAACCCTAATCTTATTAGAGATAATATAATATCTATCTTTTGACCAATACCAATAGTTACTTTGAACGTTTTTTCATACGCTTCCTCGGCTTTACCAATATCTAAAATCCTACCAAAAAATTCTGCACGTTTTAATAATGCCTCACGTACTTCTGATTCCCCTGAATTTTCTTCAGCATCTTTTACTTTATCATCCAATTCTTTCAATTCTTTTTCAATTTCCTTCTCCATCGTTTCGAGCAATGTTAAATCTTTAGGCCAATCTAATTCAGTTGCAACTGTCGTGTAGAATGGCAGTGCTTTACGTTCAATCAAATCTTTCTTCAATGTTTCTATGGCTTCTTTGTCACCACGTGTTGCTTTAAAACGTAAATCTGCAAGTCGAAGATTTTCATCTTGACCGACTTGATCGTCGACCGCCATGATTGATATACGTCTATTCTTCCCTTTTTTCCTTGTTTAACGTTGTGTATTATAAGAGGATTAGGAGGAAAGGGAAGATCAACATATGCATGCATGTTTGCTGGAACGAAACCAGGTTGAAAAAAAATTCCCAAAAAATCATTTCGGTCATAATGAATCATGTTCATTGGACAGATGTTATTTACATTAGTGTAATACAAAAATTAGAACATTACAGAAAATAAGTGTAATGCAACTATCTAATCAATGCGTTGTATTATGAAGCCTCTGTTTGTTGTTGTTCCTGTTAAAGATGAAGTTTTTGTCTATAGCGAATAACGTGATTTGAAAATCAAAACGAAGGATATTGATAGAGGCAAACGCGGCGACTATCAAAATGGGTAAGGACGGAGGATTTATGACAGCAAAGGCAATATCAAAAAGAATAAAAGCAAAAGGACTAGGAAGGTTACGTTGGTACTGTCAAATGTGTGAGAAACAATGTCGTGATGAGAATGGATTTAAATGTCATACGAAATCATCAGGACATCAGCGACAGCTTGAATTATTTTCTGAAAACCCATCCGAATACATAACCAAATTTTCATTTACCTTTCGTCGTGAATTTTTATCTATATTATGTCAACGATACGGGACGAATTTAATTAATGCAAATACTGTATATCAAGAATATATTAAAGATAAAGAACATATACATATGAATGCTACTCGTTGGACTACACTTACTGATTTTATTAAAGATTTAGGTAAAGAAGGTTTATGTAAAGTAGAAGATAAAGATGATGGTTTTTGGATTGCTTTTGTCGATAGAGAAATTGCCGAAAAAGATCGTATTGCAAGAGAAAGAGATACTAAATTATTAGAAGAAGAATATCGTTCAGAACGTATTTTACAAAAACAATTACAAGCTGTTAAAACTGCTGTTGTTGCAAGAGGAAAACGAATTAATAATGTTGATAATGATGATGTTGATGATGATGAAAAAAAGGATTGCCATGTTGGTCCACTTAGTATGAAGATTACGGCGAGTCGCGGGTTTGTACGTAGTATGAAAAAATCATCAAATGAAAATGTATTACAATCTTTATGTGCAGGACGTAATGAAGTTAAAAACGATGCCAACAAATCAGAAGAAATGAATAAAAAACAACGGAGTAGTAGATGGGATATGGCAACAGCACCTACGCCAATGCCTGAAACTGAAAACATACAAACCAGTAATGGTCAACAACAACAGGCAGGAGGTGGTCCTTGGCTTATGAAGAACATTATTGTCAAAGTGAACAATTCTGAAGTGGGTGATGGAGCATTCGTTGGAAAGAAAGGTAAAGTAATTGATATCATTGATGAATACGGCGCGCGAATTTCTATGCTGGACTCTGGCACTATTTTAGAATTAGATCAAGATGATTTAGAAACTGTCATTCCAAAGGCTGGGGGTGTTGTCCTTATACTTGCTGGAAAATATAAAGGGAAAAAAGGTATTGTCCAAGTTATCAATGTAGAAGCTTTTAATATTAGTGTTACTCTTCTTGGTGATGACGGAAATAATCAACATTTACATCTACTTGAATATGAATCCGTATCTAGATTATGTAGCTAATTTATGTATATATAACTTATTCTATAATATTTTTATTCATCATCTTCATTGCCACCGACATGTTTTCTTTATTCTCCTATTCTTCTTCCGATGTAGTTTGAAGGATTTCCAGTTCATCTGGCCGTTTTTGCAATTCTTCATGAAGACGATTAGCAAATTTCAAAAAAGTTGGTTTCATTTGACGGTAACTAGTGTCAGAAGAAGCCGCACGAGCAATTTTATGCAACATTTCCAAAGTATCATCATTCGCAGGTGTCCATGACAATTTGAAACTACCAAGTATTTTACCATACAGTCGTGCATTCCCAAGATTATCATCATTACACATATTCATAGCTTCTTCAAGTACCATTTCAGCCAATCGTTCATGTATTTGATCAACAGGTCTTCCAATAGATTTTGTTTCGGATTGTTTTTGTTGTTCCACAATTTCAGCAGGTAATGGTGAAGTTAATTCAATAATGAATTGAGCCACTTGAACAACAGGTATTTTAGAAAGTGGACTTGAAACACCAGCTTCTAATATTAGTTTGCATATATGTTTGAATGTGTCTTCTAGACATAAGCGATTCGTTATAGATTTGGCCGAGAAAGCAGGGAAGAATATTGATAGACATTGACGTAATTTATAGTCATCTTCTGTTGCTGGATTATGGTATACTAAGAACAGACGGGTTAGTAATTTGACATTCGGAACGACTTTGCGAATGTATAATAGACGTGCTAGACCCATCACAGCGATATTGCGAAGTTCTTCACCCGGTTCTTCATCCAGATCTGTCGTATTCATTGATGTAATGATAATGTTCAAACATTCTTCTGCCATATTTGTAGGTGCTGATGATTCATAGTCTTCACCTTCGTCTTCACCTTCGTCTTCATCTTCCTCATCACTAATCTCGTTGACTTTCCTTAGTGATACTTGTGAACTTCGTACTGATTTTCGACGTGCTGATGATGTTGATGCAGATGGTATGATAGCTGATGTAGTGTGTTTATCAGAAGAAAAGTCAAACAACATGAGCATATCAATCAAAATTTTCAAAACAAGTTGTTGAATTGGAGCCACATCATTCTTACAAGCCTGTATATCCTGGAATTTCAAATGTGCTTCCGTACCAGACTTATCTAACATACAAAACAGACCTAAGCATTCCATAGCTTTTAGTCTCAGGTTTATGTCTCGTAAACTTGGTAACTCTCGTAAACTTGGCAACACACATACTTCAATTAAGCCCATATACAAAGTATAAGTTCCTGATGATCGTATACTCGGAGAAGCAATACGCAAAACTTCTAAAGTTATATCCAAAGCTCTTTGACGCTGCCAATATTTTTGTTCCTCATCATCCTCAGTATTTTCATATTGACTTGGAAGATTATCTTCTTGATCATTGATAACAGTGAGTAATATTTCATGACGGACTGTATCATGTAACAATCTTGCACAAGCTTCTTCATCAACCATTGCCCGCCTCATGGCACGCACAGCACTTGGAATAATATTTCCAGAAACTTGATCATTGATAAGAAATGATGTACGTAAAGTATTTCCTAATGCTTTTCGACCAGCTTCATCTGACATATCAACACATTTGCATAATTCTAATAAATGTTTAGATGCAAATTCATTTGCCGCATAATAATTAAGTACATCACAATATACTAATAAAGTTGGGATGAATTTATCAACACCACCGTCACCACGTCTTGCTTCACTTAAACCACGTAAAATAAGAACACTGTCTCGTCTGAGATGATTAATATCAATATCAATACATTCAACTAATTTAGAATATTCTTCAGATTCAAAAATGACTTTTAAAGCATTTAATACTTCAGTTTCATATTCTTCACAACCTATAATGTCAACCAATTCAAATACATTACCATTACATTTTCGTTTCATCCATCCTTCTATTAATAATTTATTTCTACATGTATCTCTAACAGATTTAATACGATCTTTTAAACCTTCACGTAAAATCATTGAAATTTCTTGTTGTCGTAAAGCACGAGGATCAATTTTAATTGCGAATATTTCATATACACTTCGTCTTACATCATGGTTAACATCACGTATTCTACGTA
>JAULBU010049993.1:0-13016 GCA_032358235.1 Odonthalia washingtoniensis | reverse complement strand
TAGTAGTAGTAGTAGTAGTAGTAGTAGTAGTAGTAGTAGTAGTAGTAGTAGTAGTAGTAGTAGTAGTAGTAGTGACACATGATGAAGCAGGTGATTCAAAAAAGGTAGGTTAGTGACATGTTACATTGTATATGTTCCAAGGTAAAAATCAGACATTCCATTCTTCGTTTCTGGCGAATAACATAATTAGTGCCGGAAAAGTAATATTTCAACGTACTACATTTGAACTTCATCATTATTGTCACCGTCTATAAATCAATTATGTATAATGTTTTAGTACTGATATATGGTGTTTTTATAATTTTTCTGAAAAGGATCGATTTGTAGATATACATATTTTTCATTTATTAAATATGTGTAATGTTTAATTACGCACCTTTGTTCTAAAAAGTGTCTTAAAACAACATTGAATTATTCAGAGTCATTATAATGTACAACTTTGAAAAAGTTGTTCCCAAACTATGAAGACTGAACATACTTTGACAATACCACAACTGTTACGTCTATGTTTTGAAAGGGTACTATAGTATGGAAATAAACTATGACTCAAAAGAATACGGTGGCATGTATGCGCCATGAAAATCATACCCAGAAAGACTTCTTTAAATGTAGAAAGTCAAAGTTTTCAACATTTAATCATGTCATGGTTCACCGCATTGATTGGTTATTAGACTGTAGTTGTCAAAGCTGATAGACTCCTCACTAACTTTGGTTCACCACGATAAACACCAATGTCCTATAAATTATGTTATTACACCTCAAACCAAATTTTTCGTTCATTGCATTCAATAGTATGGTTCAGTAACCCCCTCTAATTTCATTACCATCAGATATATGGTCATGGTTTATTGCACTTCCAACTTCTGTATATTACGTAATCATCTAATCCAATTATAAGAACGAACTATTATGTTATAATACTATTTACAAACTCTCCATAATGGGGTTTGTTAATTTTTACTGATAGCTATAATCTTGATACATCATGTATCAAGATTATAGCTGTCGGTGTTGGGAATAATGATTATTCCCAATGATGCTTTCCCCGTTCTATGCTTTTTATTCATACCGGGAACAGTGAATGACTCCTATTATGATGTGATTTAAATTAGGTTTTTCTTCTTGATCGTGACGCATTATACACTTGATTAGTAGGAGCAAACAATTGTTACATAATAATGAAGTTAGTTCAATGAGTTTATTCTCTGTTTAGTGTTCCCAACTTTGGTCCTAATTTCTATCACAGTTGAAAAGTCATGCGGTAGGTTTCTCCGATCTAATGTTAGATTTTCAATTAGCTTCTCAGCAACATCCTGTACCGGGATATTCTTATTTTCATTTATAACTTCTACAATAGCAATGGAGTAACACGCCTTCACCTGATTTCGCCCACGTACTAAAAAATTACCAGCCACTCCACATTCATACCCCATGATTGACTGAGTTTGAATCGGATCTATTGTAGCTGATTTCACATCAATATTTCCAATACTTGTCATATCCGCGATAATAGATACTCCTTGTCCCAACATAGCATTCATAAATTCCAACGCTGCTTCCCCTACGTTTGATGCATTTTTCTTCATATGTCTAAGGAATGGGGATATTAGATTTCTGATCTGTCGTTCTGTTGGAATTAAATATTATGTTGGATGGGATAATTGAATTGTATTTCGCATCATAGTAGTACTCATTTTGCGACTCGGATGTTCATTACCTATATCGAACAATAGATTTATTTCCTCCTCATATGTAGGAATGGAATTCAAACCCATTCGCTCCCCCTTTCTTAGTTCGATAAATGCAGCCACCGTTTAAAGCAATTCTATGTTTCGAAACGTCAACCTCAACTCCCACCAATATAGAATTTATGCCAACTCTTGAATAAAGCAACTGTGCTCCTTATTTATGAATGGAATCACATGCTATTGTAACTGCCCAACTAAAAATTTTACTGTCCTCTACATTTTATAGACATTTAGACAACTGTGCATCATACCTGTCCTTATTTCTATACCTCTACATACATTTGTCACAGTAAACACTTGTTTCACGCAATTACTCTCTGCGTTCAGTTCTTCGTATGCTTCTACTCCATTGGACAAATTATTTCTACCATAATCAGCAGAAATACCGCTGATTAGTTCTTTACTTATATTGGGAATTGAAACAGTTTGATCATCTTCAACAACTTCGCTGTGCAATGCATCAGAGTCAATGGTCGTACTACTGGACGATCCTTCAGCACAATATTCTATTTCGACTGTCTCATCATCATATGCAGTAAGTTTGTCAATAGAAACTACTCTCTTCCATCTGAGAATCTCGGTCATGAACATAACATTCAATCCAGTCTTGAAACCAGTAAACAATGGTTCGACTATATCAATACTCATTCGTCTCTCTACTTGCCTTGTTTCAATAACTTCGCTGGTGCTGTTCACATTGTTTAATAGAACAGTGTCATTCCCTGCATTTAACACACCATCACCTTCACCTTCTACACCATTACCAGCTCCTTCAATTCCATTTCAATTTACCTGACCACTTCCCCCTTCATTTTCCGTACAAATATGTACGGAATACCACTGTCAACATTGTTGACAGATTTGACTCCAGTAAATCCTGTTTCAGATGGACTTACATATATATTTCGAAAAGCGGCTCCAGAATGTTAGTACGTTCTACCATCGTATTTTTTCACTCCTTCCTTCGCGAAAAAAATTTATGAGATCTTTCCAAGTGCAGCATTTTTTTTCTTTCCTTTGGCCATCTTCCACATATTTAAATTCCTATGGTCACGGTTTATCGAAACAAAGTCAACACCAGTATTCCTCAATATGTCTTCGTAGATTAACGCTTCAACTACATCCCCCGGAAGAAATCACATCCAACTTATTTCAGTTACACATTTTACGATCTTTCTTTTAGCTATTTCGAAGCGTGCATCAACCATATTTTCCCGTCCTGAGCTGCGGGATGCATCATCCCCATTAGATGAACTTGTTGACATTCACAAATCTGTATTGCTATCGCACAAAATATGTCCTTTTTATAGCACCTCGCATTATCCATCACGATCCATACTTTTACTCAATTATTCAACTCTTTCCGAACACGGAACAAGACTTAGACAGTTGGATCATTCTTCACAAAATCTTGCTTTGTGTCATTTTGAACAATGTTTTCAATGAAAAACATTGCCAATTCACCGTTTGATTGGTTTCTAGATCCAGCTGTTCTACTTTTATCGGAACTAATCTTTGCATCTTTTCTACCTCTCTTCAGACTTTCATTCTTCACTTTTACAATATCATCTTTCAACTTCTCGTCCACTTTCCTCCTGTTCTTTTGCACTGTAGAAAACACCATTACAGTGCCACGATATCTCCCGCTTCTCAAAAATGTGCGATGTAGATTCCCTTTGTCTCAACGGTTCGATCTGCATTTTATAGTCCATTAAAAGCACACAACATTTAACGGCAGCCTCATTTTTATTATTTGTTATTATTTCACCAATGCGCTTGTTTTGAGCACACATACGATGAGCATGCACCATGTATAGCCGTATTTTTGCTTGAAGTCATGAAGAACCAATTTTATTTTATCACTGCAATCATCAATACCTTCTTATATGTCATCTATCACTCTGATTGACGCTTAACATTCGACACATATTCAAAATGTTTGTACACCATTGACACCATTCAACGATGCTAAATGAATATCATGTAATGGGTCATCATCAGACTACTAATGTGGGTTACGAAATTGTATTTTAGAAACTGTCCTACGCCTTGCATTCATTTCAAAAGTATGTTTCTGTTTTCATTATGCATCACTCCGTTCTCAAAAACTTCTGTTTCAGTTTTATGTTTTCATTTACCAGTCTATTTTAGATGTATTGTACATATTCCTGAGGATCCAAAACCTCCTTTTTATCTCATTCACAACGTCAATAAATAACGACCTACCCACCTTAAGTGTGTTACCTATGACATTTTATTCAAGGTAATACTTCTGCCACATCGCTTCAGTTGAAATTTTCCGTAATGCTGCTGGCATTTTATTACTTTACCCATCAAACCCCATCCCCTTAGTCCCCTACGATAATGTCTGTACATTATCACTTCGCAGTATAAACATTACTGTCTGCTTGATTTCAACATCTCAAAAAACTCTTTCCAATTTTTTGTTTTTCTGTTCTTCCTTCATTCAATAAATTCAACCAATCATCCCTTGCCAGCTTTGGTGCTTCAGTGAATCCACAACTTGTTAAAGACTTCATTTTTACATTCCTTAACACCCTCCTAGTCGCTGTTACTATCATCTGTATTGACAGAGTCGTCATGTTCTGCATTAGCAGGCATTTCCATGGACCAATTCAATAAATAGTCAACATTGTCTGAATCGGTTCCCTTTTCAATTGCTTCTAATATTTTCTGTACTTCGACCACAGACATATGCGCAAATAAACAGGCCCCTATGATACTCTTGCAAACACTTCCATTTTTAGCGTTTTTAAAACTAAGACCATATTACTTACAACACCGTTTCCAAATGTTTCTTCTTGTAATAATTCATTATACATTCCATTGATGTCATTTGGAAATATATCAGATGCTACTTTCTTTGTGTATACTTCCACCACCTTTACGAGATTTTTCTTGCATTTAAGTGGTAAGTGACCAACCCTGTGATATACTGGTTAATTCATTTTGATATTTTAGAACATTTGCACCTTGTTTTTTTGCAGATGAGAATAACATTCTTGCATTTTTATCAAATGTTGTTTTCCATGCCTTTACATGAGCCATAATTATATCATTCAAGTAAAATTCAATATGCATTCCATCATGTAAATCATTTACAGATATGTTATTCATCGCAGTCGACATTGTTGGCATTGCCAGAACAATAGCGAAATAATTCATGTGAAATGAAAAAATAAATTAGTAAAGTCAGTGTTTCAATTCGGGAGTAGATCTGACATGACAGGCTCTACATAAGTTTTGGAAACATGAATACATTGAACTTATTCGGAATCATTTTGCTTACCATTTGAAGAACGAATAGATTACATAAAATAATATGGCAAACGATTACAGATGGCGAGACATGTTGATGATTGACTAATTAAATGTACTCACCTATATACTTCGTGGTGCAACTAGTCAATTGTTTGCTTACTGCCTGTCACGTGTTTTACACTTTTCATTCAGTGGACCACAGCCACTGATAGTTACGTTATACTATTTCATCTAATTTTTCAATCTGGAATTCTCTACTATTCTGCAATCCAGCAGAGCTGATTATGTCATGATATGGTTTACCAGAAAGAACTAATTAGTTTCTTTTGCTGAGGTTGAGTCCTGATGATAATTGATTTTTCCGGAGGATGGTTTTCGTGATTCATTAGAAAAATAAACTGTTTGATCCGCCCATCTTCGTTGAACCCATCGCGAGCCGCGTAGAGTGAATGAAAATTAAGCCCATCACATAGTTGCTTCTTGTACAATGGCTCACACTTCTTACTCTAGTCCCCATTCTACTCGACTTCATCGTCGTCCCTTGCCTGTAATCCTGGATATAATAATCATCTCACATTATTTTTTCTTGTCACTTACGAAAACTTAGTCGGACACATAAACTTACGGTCGTGTATATTATAGACAGCTGTAAATGTACAGAATATACGACGATTTATGATTGATGTACATGACAGTAATTCAATGTACACGCCTGTCACAACGACCCATATTTCATGCTCTGCTGTATTCTTGTCATATAACTGTTTTTATGGTAACCTATAAATACACAACCAACATTGTTGGAAACGTACAAGACGTTTTTTATTGGTATTTTTGAAAAAATGTTACACGTGCGTAAAATACTGAAATGTTCTGGTTCCCGTTCAACATTTATTTACTTATGAGCACTGTTTCACACATACAGAAAATGATTTCCTTTTCCAATAGATCCGCATCTTCTTCTTCGAATCTTGTCAAATTTTCTATATTCCTTGGATTAGCTGTCACATTTCAACTGATACCAATTTCATAAAAATCGGTTGGTGTCACACAAATCAGAGTCGCAATTGCTTTGAGCTTTATAGTTGCCGGTTACAATACACAGTCTCTCTTAAAGTTTTTCCCTTCTACCAAAACCCAAAAATGAATTTATGTTCTTTTACTTTTCGCACCACGTGTGAGTAAAATAAAAACAAGGCAACAACAAACTAATTTTGTCAAAGACCTCTGTGACGGCTTCTCCAGTTAGATGATGAGTTGTCTGATGGATTTTAAAACTCATCAAAGTGGCACCAGGTAATAAAGGAGTTTTTCAGAGGTGTTTTTAATGAAATGGTGATGAGTTCGTTGATCAGTTCCGCGTAAAATCCCATCAACTAACTCAACATTCTGTTTGTATGTAGTCAAAGAAATAATATATTTTCATGATTGTTCATATAGATCAATGGGAATATTGAAAATTGGGAATAGATGTTTGAGGAATGGTTGTGTCGACGAACATTGTACGTAACTACGTGAAAAAAGTAAATAACGGGTAAATGTGGAGTTTGAATGATGAATTTACGGTCACAGTAAACGCATCCTGTACGGTACATGAATAGCATATATCACTCCAGCAGTGACGGTACGGTGAGTGATGCGAACGGTATGTAATGTTGTGACAGTGTATGTATCAAAACGGCGGTATCATCCGTTCGGAAATGTATATCGTCGAGCGGTATCAGCAATAATATTCCAGTATCGTTATCTTTGATTCCGAACTGTACTCAAAAATGTAATATAATTTCACAGAACGTCAACGCAATGATGGACATCATAGAAGTGTTACAACCAGAGCGGATCGAGAACAAAGTAAGCGACACGCCACGTTTAGACGATGATTCGCGTTCATAAGAGATTATTTCAACTACACATGTTACTGTGAGATGCTGTGGAGAAGGTGGCGGACAGCGAAGTGAATATGATTAGAACATTAAGAAGGAGATTCGAGAATTCAACCTTGAGGCTATTCTCATGGAAAGTGAATCCGGTGCCTGGACAAGACGTAACGAAAGAGAACAATACAATAATTAATTATTAAATCATACGGATTTAACTGCGAAAATAATCTATGCATATTCGGGTGGTGCACGACGTGAGGTAGAGGATATACATTTTCGACCTACAGAGGATGATCAAACAACACCACGCAAAAATCTACGGTATGACAAAGAAGATATACTTAATGACGGCAGCGGGTGTATATTCATTTGAAGTGCTGGTAATTCTTTTGAAAATTATGGAACTGGTAGTTTGGAACTAAGCAGTACCATTGGAACAGATAAAATTATTACGAGAAACGTTGAATTGCAGTAGTTGAGAGGATGTAACGCCGAAACGAACGTTTGACTTTTCTAACATGGGAATGGGTAGTACATTGGAACGTGACATCGCATGGATGGAAGAACTCCAAAATGGTAGTATGTCAGATTCTGGAGGGTATGGAATCAACGGGCCTGAACATGCCTTTGGTGGAATTCATTACGTCGGACAAGGTGGTGCAGTTGGAGATGTGAGAAGCGAAGCGGTAGTGTTGGCAAACTGTGGAACTGTTCAGATGGTAGATAATGAAAGGAATCATGGAAATGGGGTGCTATATCGGATTGGAGACCATGATGGGTTCATATAACCAGTTCAAAATGAGCCAAATGAACGAAGGAAATTAGAATCGTGAAGATCCGGGGTGCGAGGAACAAGAAGAGTGCAAGAACCATTCCAGAAGAATATAAGCACAATTCAACGTAATGTACCCCTAGAAAGGCCGATATTATAGCGAGGTAATCGGTATTACAGTCAAAATCTATGATACAAACGGAGGAAAGTCTACAGCATGGGTTTTGACGGACATGTACCAATAAGTATGGACTGACACGGAGCTTACATTCCATGAGAAGCAAGTGGTTCACACTGGCATTGGATTATCAATTGGGGAACGCTTGTTGTAAACAAGTAGTTTCGAAAACCATACCAGAAATTAACAAAAGATTGATTTGGAAAAGCTGACACATGACATATATCAAAGCAGGCGTCGTCGTGAAAGAGAATATAACCCCGGGTTTTAAATTACATTCAAATGAATTGAAATGCTGACTATTTGTCTATAATTCCAAAATATGGTGAAATTGATGAGAACGAAGGTTTGGAAATAGACCGAACGGTTAGACAGAGTTCTGTAATAGATACACCAGACAGCACTGTGACAAGTGATGTGTATGAAAGTGTCAATGATGAACATTCTATGCCATCACTAAATGATGTTGTTGAATCCAGTAGAAATGCTGGTTGCGTATCAGCAGTTGGAAACCGTCGCGATGCTACAGAAGATAATGTTGTTGAGGATGCCCATAACACGCATGAACCGTCCGGATATATTGGAATAAATAGTGGAGGTTCTTTTGATCGAAACATAACACTACATCTCATAACTATTAAAAATGTTGGTGATGTTGCTGCTGTTGTTAATGATGGTGTCAATGTCGACTTACATCGACGAAATAGTTCGTGCAAAAGCAAAGAGAAGAGCGGCACATGATGTTTAGAAAGGATGGTATTAAAAACTCAAAAGTGAAGAAAAGGGGAGAAAGGTTATAGACGGTTATTCAAAATTATCAGCGCATACAACATGATACAGTATACAGTGTCAATCATGATACAGTATACAGTGTCATTTCAAATCATTCAAAATTCTTATTCATCTATAGAGATATATCTTTTTCCTCGGCACACGTGTATTCAATTAGGAAAAAATCTATTCTAGTAATTCCAATATTACTAAATATAGCTGAATATCCTACACGTGTGGTATTTAATTAGAACTAATAGCTATCTTGAACTAGTATACATAACAACTCCGAACCAGGTGAAGGAAGAAAAATAAAAGAAGGTAGACACTTCATGAGATTCACGACGATCATGACTAAGCTCTCAGCCAGGTTTAAATCACCAAAGGGAGAAGGGAGACAAACTCCACAAAAATACTACCACAGGTTAGCAGCCATACGTAGAGCGGAAGCAATTTTACGGTTGTTTGCCGAAGTTCTGATTCAGTAATAGAATCACAGAAATTGACGGGGATACAAATCATATCTCAACCAACCGATTCTGAAAAATACTTTGTAGTATTAGAATATGGAGTCAGAAAGGAGGAGGGCGGACGACAATTAGGGGGATGATTGTTTTCAAAGATAGATTGGAAAGATGCGTTGAATGGAAATAGATAGAGCGGGATGAAACAATGAGGAAGAAGAATGGTCAAGAAACTGGAAGAATCGATGAAACATGCAATGTGTAGTGTCCGGATGGAAATATAATGTAAAATTGACCTCATGACATCAGTAGATAATCTAAAGGAGCATATGGCAGCTAGGAACAGCATGTATACGGCTTTACAGTTTCTTACCAAAAGGTATTGAAGATTATAATAGAATTGTGGAGAAAAGAGCCAAACACTATATTTGAACAGACAAACGGAAATGGTCAGGATCATTGAAATTATTACGTGTGTTTGGTAGAATATTTTATATCCAACAAAACTGTCATATCCATCTATCCAGGATTGCATTTAGAGTGACAAAATCGGATTGTAGACGGGAATGACGTTGACAGTCAGTGAACATCATGTCTCGTAATATAAACTATCTGCCTCTCTCTGCACTAAATCGTGTCTCAGGTTGTTTGCTTTCCTTATATTATTTTCCATTGCAGTCGCAAATTGTTCCATACGGTTTTGTTTTGTTGTAAGTATTGTTGTAATACCCTACTTAGTAGCTATGTCGATGTTTTCATCACCAAATTGATTAATGCTGATGAAAATGTTGCGTAAGATGACACAAATGTTTGATATGGTCTTATATAATTCCCAACGTCTGCTTTAGCGTCACAGGATTTCGAAGTGTGCGTGTAAGATGCCAAAAAGACGCTCAACATCCTTCCAGACGGATTCTTGTTTAAATGAATATTTTAATTCAACAAGGTCAATATAATCCTACATAGTTCGTGCAAAAATAGGCCAGTGGGGTATATACCATCTGCAAGTAGATACAATAGGTGGAGTGGTAAATAATTCGGCCCTATTTCGTATACATTCGTAACGGTGATGCAGAAACGCCCTGATAAAACTATCTGAAAGAGATGTGATCGAACCAGCACTTTCAACTAATTGTTCGTTCCAGACCGTCCGGAAAATCATAACCAATAGTACGGGCTGCGATCACAACATCCTTCACATCATATAGTTGCACTTTTCGAATCTCTTGAATTTAAATGTTCTCCCTGCATACTATCAGAACCGTTTTTCCATTTGTCTTACACACAATCAATAGATCCAATGAAACATGGAAATCCGATATCTGTGAATTGTTGTTCTATGTTTTGAAGATCTGAATTTTGGAAACCGGTTCAAGAAACGTGCACCATAGATCTCAATTATGTCTATGCAAAACTGACGCAAGTACAACCAAACGGATTCCTCTGAGATATATACAGCATCATCAAGATTGTCTGTTGAAGTGCCAGAGCTGATTATAAGCAAGGCTGACAATAGTTTCAGTTCTTTCAGTATACATTGTTAAGCAATGACGTTCGTGTATTGCTTCCATTATTACGTGTGGTGCTGTGAGAAATCATGTTACCAGTGGTGTGGAAATTTGTCGCATATAATTACGGTCTGGGAATATTAGGTTCGATAAATATAATCTTTTATCCATGTTGATGTAAAGCGACGGAAGTTTCGTGTGCCCTCAGCCCGTCCAACATGTACAGATTTTTCATATTCGTTTTTGGGTTATTATCGGACAAACATGTTGACTATTGAAAGGAGGGCAGTCTGTTGTTTCTTTAGTGACAGTAGCATCAGCTTTATTTGTTCCGTTTCGGTTTTGTTCCGTTTCATAATTAACTTGAAGGGGTGATGGTCCATAATTTAAGTGCTTAAAGGTTACGACCAACGCAGAACATGGAAATGTTGTTTTAAGCCATGATAAAAACTGCTTCACTGTTAGCCACAAAACCTGATTGATATTGACTATTACTACCGAAGCGAATATCACAGTTTATTGTTGTCTTGTGAAAACATCACAGGGGTGAGATGAAGATACCGGGAGATGAATGGAGTGCGAGTAACGTAGCTATTACAAAGCAAATTGTGGTTCTTATTTTATTGTTAAGCAAATGGTGATTCTTCTTTCATATGAAATCAGTTCAATGTGTATATTTCAAGAATAGTATCCGAAAAGAAATCCGAAAAAGAAATCCGAAAAAGAAATCGCTCCATGTCAAATGTTACAGAAAGCCGAAAACAACAAAACGTGTAAATATTATGAAGAACAGTAACCTTCCAGGACAAAAAATGTTCCCTTTATGGTGTAAGCTAAGCATCATACAAAAATATAGTATGCGCAGGTCATATTGAACGGATTATTCTCCATAACGAATTATTTATTGCGCATAACGATTAAAATTATGCGTCAGTTATTAGTGCAAGTTCTCGCAATATCGAACGGATGAATACCATAAACTATGTTAAATGATACAAGGTCTATAGCAACCATTGTCAACATTAAAGAAGTATTTATTACAACCGTTAACGAATATAACAAAAGAGATACTAATCTACATAACTGGACATTATACGTTGTAGGATTAAACAAAATAAACTCAAATGTACATACGACAAAAAGAAACATCGAAACCGACATGGACATTTTGCATGTACTCATGCTTTCCTTAACTAATGGACCAATGAGATGAGGGAGCTGATGGAGTGTCTGGATTTCTCTTTAGAATACCGTATCGGTCAATAATAGCAGTACTATTCTGCACATCAAGATTCATGTCGTTCTGGATCGTATTGGCAAAATTTTGCCATTAGCTCACGCGTGCGCAAGATTGACATATGCATAGCTGTGAGAGCAGTACGGTACATTCCCAGGAGCACATTTGACTACTCACATTGTGCATTTTGTTCCACCTCGGTTGCTCTCGACGCTGAAAATTGTTCCGTTTGACGGTTCATCTCCTGTTTAGAATGAATAGTCTTCTCCTTTTACACCACCACAACTTCATCCGTCTTGGCTTTTTTTTGCGCTCCAACTGCATAATCCGATCCTGTAACTGTTTTACCATTTCAACATTGCGGTTATTACTCTCATTTTGAAGTATCGGACCAACTATCTGCCTAGAAAAGCAATCCAGATCGGCTGGGAATTTAAAATTTGTTCCATGAAGAACAGACTGCAACACATATGTAAATTTGCATACCAACCATCCCGATCGGAGTAAACTTCCTCCTCAACTTCTTCATTGATACCTCCAGTCATATCAATATCGTCATCATTACTTGGATCACCGCTCGATTCTGTACTTTCTCTCGTTCTATATCCCACTCTCACTAGAAATTGCGGTACAAGTTCTGCACAGTCTTCCATATAGTTCTTGTCCTCTTTCCGCAGCGCTATTGTAACTTTTTCAATTACTCTAACTTTCCAATAATTCATTTTGTCCATATACGAAGAAGTTCAATCGGGGAGAAAATGTAGGGTGGTAGGAGAACAATCTGGTGAGTAGTTAGTGTGACAAGTGGCACCGGGAACACAATGTTTTGCACAAGGTACAGGATCTCAATGGTATGGTGTGGGAGTGGGTGATCGAGAGAGCAATGACGGGAGCACGTTTAGCAAGTCGATACCATTTTATTTTTTACAATAACTACGAGTTCGTTCCGGTATTTAAGCACTACATTTGGCTTCTTACCTGAACGTTTGCATTAAATGCGACAGCTAAGTAGCATAGTATCCGAATTTGTCATGCCATTAATTCGAACTCACCCTAATTAATTTTACAGAATGAGACAACATTCGAATCCATCATCTTCCTTATAATTGAGATATTGATTCTTACAAGTTTTTGCGCGCAGACAGTAGTCGAAGATTACAGTACAGTACTGTTACG